>VALG01014375.1:0-10136 GCA_009835305.1 Ipomoea purpurea | reverse complement strand
TACTCACTGGTTATTAGTTTGAAATTTTTCATGTCCCTCAAACGGATGGATTTTTCTAGCTATAAATACCTCTCTTCACCATTGAAGAAGTGGTTGGCTATTTCACTCCTTGCTATCCAAATAAAAGCACTTCAAACAGTTCCATCTCCTCAAAGCTTTTCATAACCAGTGATCTTGTGAAGTTTTTCAAAGCAATATTCATTTTCATACTTCACAACTTGAAGCAGTCTTGAAATTTCTCAAGTGAAGATTCATCCAGACTTCAAGACAAGGCTTCAACATGTTGGAGAAACACCGGATTATCTTTCCAACATCTCAACTTAGGAAGAAATTGATAGAGGCCAGGCGGAGTAAAGTCGAGGAGTTGAAAAACCTGTCAAGTGGCTGTCCGGTTAGTGATCAAGGAAGCCAGCTTGAAGTAGTTTGTACTAGGAGTGATAGTGCAAATCCTTTCACGAGTTGTGAAAGAAGAGTGGAGTAGGCTTAGTTAAAAGTCGAACCACTATAAAAATCTCTCTCTCCATATCTCTTTACATTCCGCTTTATTTCTTTCGTGTGTTGCATAACATATCGACCAAACGCTAAATTTTCATAACCAAAAGTGTGCAAAGTATACCTAAGACGAAACAATACTTCCGTTGTGCATAGCTCCGAAAGGAGTGCTTTGAAAAATCGATTAGAGTCTATTTCCCCCCCCCCCCTCTCTAGACTTTCTTTCAACCTACCGGCACCAACAGATATTGTAGTAAATTGATCCTATAACCTAAAATATAACTCTTAACCAAACAAGGTAATACTTATTACTCAATCAAAACAAGGTAATTTTACATTCCCAAAATCTCACATTACCTTTCTGCAGGTAATCTTATTACCTGGGGTAATCTAAAATTCCTTGAACCAAATGCCCCCTAAGGAATGTTAGATTGTTGGAAATGTTAGATATATGAGAATGTTAGAATTTTGTGCTTTAATTTGTTAAAACTGATATATATATATATATATATATATATATAATATATATATATATATATATATATATATATATATATATATATATATATATATATTATATATTACAAACATATTTGATTGGGAGTTTATTTTATGTTATAGTGATTATTTATTTTAATACCTTACTTAATTTTATGTATTTCAATAAGCATTCAAATTAAGGCTACAAATGTTAAAGAAAAACCTATATGACATGGTACCATAATTTAAAAGGAAAAAAAAAAAAAAAAGGGTAAGATAATTTAAAAAGACCTAAGAGAGGGAAAGTTATCACATTTCCTTTAAAATAGGTAAAAAGCTAATTAATGTGGAAGTTAAGTTATATTCCCTGTGAAAATGGGATAACCTACAAAAATGTGAATATTATATAACCAAGTTGTTGGTCCCGTAAGGGTGGTCGAGAAATCTAGAAGGGGGGGGGGGTGAATAGACTTCTCTAACTTTTTCAAAATCTTTCGCAAACAACACTTTGGTAACTTCAACTCTAAGTAACAAGCATAAACAAGTATAACAACTTAGAGTGTGCACAACGGAAAATGTAGCTGCAAAGTGTTATGCGTTAATTGTGTCGTGCTCAAAGAGAGATTCTATACATGCATCACGTTAGAAACACTTGATATAGATGTGGATGATGTATATATTTCACTTGCATGCAGACGAGGGAACTATCAAACCAGATAGATAAAAATACGGCAATAAACCGAACGGGTTAGTTCACAAATAATATAGGCATGCACGAAATATATATGAGCAGTATGTAAAAGAGAGAGAGAGATTTATAGTGGTTCAGAGGTGGTGTAATCCTCTTAGTCCACCTTCTCCTTTCACTTCCAAGGAGGAAATTCACTATTCTTCGATCACCTAGAAATACAATAGTGAATAAGTGCCCAACGACACTTCTCTGGGTGCTTCGCACAAAGCTGCACTCCACCAAGGTTTTTCGCAAGCTCCTCTTGTTACTCCGCCTTCCCGAGTACTCCGACAAAGCCGTATCCTACACACGAGAGCTACGCACAAAGCTACGCTCTCCCCGGGTTTTTTCACTCTCTTGTTACTCCGCCCGTTACAACCGAGTGTTACGCACAAAGCTACACTCAACTGGGTTTTCACTCTCTCTAGTTACTCTACCCCTTCTCTACACTCAGTAGAGGATTTACAAAGAAATACAAAGATTTCTTTTCTCGGACTTGAATTCTATCTTATATGGCTCCATATATCACTTGATGATTGACTGGATAATTTTCTTTGTTGTTCAAGTGTTCTCGTAAGTCTCTCTTCAATCTCTGCTTGTCTTCAAGTCTGCTTGGGTAATTTTATAGCAGATGAAAGCTATTTGCCCGTTGATCAACTTTCGATCTTGATCGTCCAATTTGAATTGTAGTTGATCATTAATTTTGCAAATTGATCTGCAAAAATCACTTCGCCGTTTGTCAGAAGATTTGAGTAGATTTGTCGTTGCTCTCCTTTAATCTGACAAAGCTTTTCCTTGAAATGGGTAGCCTCCAAATTTGAATTTCTGGCATGACTTTTCCTGAATTATTGATCTGATGTGCCAAGTTGATCAAAATAAACAGAGCTTCAAAAAGCTTCTGTCTAAATTATCTTGATGTCATAGTTTATATTGATGATGTCATGATCCAATAGCATATCATGTTCCACCTTGTATCATGGACTTTATATCAGATTCCACCTTGCACCATGGACTTCATATATCATGTTCCATGAGCCATATCATGTTCCACCTTGTATCATGGACTTTATATCAGATTCCACCTTGCACCATGGACTTCATATATCATGTTCCATGAGCCATCTATCACGTTCCACCTTGTACCATGGACCAGATATCATATTTCTTTGTATATCATGGACCAATACTATATTTTCATAAAATTGCTTTAGGTGAGAATTAAACTGTGGACCTTTCGCTTTGTAAGTAAGGCGTCTTCCATCTCAACTAGGTATCCTATTGATACTGTCTAAAACTTAAATTCTTTTGTCTTGTCTCTGACACGTGTATTCCACTAGCCATACCACACAGTGACGTCATCATCCGATAAGCAGTGACATCATTATCCGATAACTTAATTTTCACGATATAAAAAATATTATTTCACGTCATCATCCGATAGCAGTGACATCATTATCCGATATAAAAATATTCTTTGTGACATCATCTACTGATATTGCACGATAGCAAATCCAAAATTGCTTCCAGTGGGAATCAAACTATGGATCATTTCACATTAGGCATGCTTCATCAAGTCTTTTACCATCTCATCTGTCTCAACCTTTGGTTATTTGATGCTTCATAAATTTGTTAAGCTATGATCCCGCTATCATTTATTCTTCCTTTAAACTGCTTCTCACGTAGACTTCATGTGGGCTTCATGGCAGTGGTGCACTATACTTTTGTGAACCAAAACTGATCAAATAAAATAAAATTGGGGTCTACAAAATACATTTGGCTTCATCAAAACTTATACAATATATTCCTAACAATTTCCCCTTTTTTATGATGCCGAAACTTATACCCAAGTCATTTGGCTATGTCAAATTTTGAAAAGTAATCTTTTTGTCCAATTTTATTGTGACTAGCCATTTGACGGGTTTAACACATTTAAGACCTAGAGATATTAATTTTGGACGGTCCTAAACATATATTGAGACTATAACGCGTGGTAGCGTATTGATTTTTATCTTTTTATTTTTCTTCCCCCTATCAATTTTTTTTCTCAATTATATGTCTCACATGCAATTACTAAGTCCAATTTAAAATCTTGAGACTTTTAAGCAATTAAATAAACAAACTAAAATAAGAATAAGGAGATAAACCACATGCTAGCAATTTCATACTTTGTACCAAAAGTATAATTCGAATCAAGCTAGCTATTATGTACACCAAAAAATTTTAGGCTTCAAATTTTTACCTTCTGCCAATTATGGCATTCACACGTGCTCTCAATTTCTTGAAGTCTTGTCCTTCTCCTTCTTCGAGTTGTATGGTGCGGTGACATTGTTCGGTAACATAATTACCATATGCTTCTTTAATATTTTCTCCCGCAACACTCCACTTGATACAAAGCAACACATTCTTCAATGATCTTCCATCTACCATTTGGTTGCTTGAGTGTCCAAAGAATGATTCCAACTCTCGTACAAGCTTCAATTTGTTTTCTTCATAAATAGATCTTGAAGGTGAAGATCTTTGGCCTCTTTTGGCTAGGAAAGTCCGTGCTTTGAGCGGTCACAAATAATCCATGATTCTCCTTTTCCTCGGCCTTGAGCTCCTCTCGGCGTGGTGTGACTCTTCTCGGTGCACTTGGAGGTCGAACCACTCAACTAGTGGACGTTGTGATGACGGTCCAATCAAATGGTTCACCAATGGCTTGGGGCACCTCTAGCTCTTTCCCCTTTTCGGCAGCATCCACATACTTTGGAAACTCGCCGAAGCTTTTTCTTGCCTTGTTTGACTTCAATCAAAGATCATTGTTCACATAACTTGATGTAGTAGAGATTTCAATTGAGTCTCTACTAATCTTAGCCGTGATTCACATTCCGTTCCTTTCTTCCTAAGTCAAGGAACATCTTTCAAGACCTATTTATTTCGCTCTTCTTGCTTCTTAGACATTTCGGCATATCACCTTGGATTGATCCTTGTCCAAGTAGCAAGGATTTGGCCTTAGCATATGCTCCTTGTGAAAAGTCATCTAATTTGGTCTCAACACTACCAATTGATTTTGGACTTTCTCAAACTCTTGAAAAACATTTTTCTCAATTCTTCAAGTTCCTTTCGTATATCTCCAATAATAGCATTTTTCAGGCATTAATATCAATAGATGGAGAATGTACCTCCTTGTGTGACTCTTCTTGTGGTTGTCTCGGCATTGAGATTCCCGGTGGTTCCACGTACGGTGCATTGTCAAGACACAAGGGCTCATCAAAATGTTGGCTCCATTTGTTCGGTAGTTGCAAAATGAATTGGCTCGGCACGGCGTAGTGGTAATGGTGATACTTCAATTTGTAGCTCATTCCTTGATCCACATTCGGTTTTCATCACCACCAACATCTCCTAAATTTTCATTCATGGAATTTTTTGCATCCTTGGCCGTGTGAGGTGAGATAACATCGAAACTCAAATTGTCATCCCCAATATGCGAAGGAAATGGGTCCACTTCTTGCAAACTTCCACCTTCGGTTTCCTTCAAGTGTGATGTTTCTCCATGTGTGTCGTGAACTTCTTGTCTTGAAATAGCCAATGCTCGGGCTATATCATCTCTAGAAAATCCATCCATTGTCTCAACGGCAACTTCGGAAACATCTTGAGCCACTCTCTTCCCCGACTAATAGCAACTTTCTTGATAAAGCATTCATTAATTACCGATAATCTAGTCGTGGTAGCAAGATTACGTGTTCCAATCCAAGTTAGAGCAAACTCCTCTAACTCCAAAGTATTCGGCCCTATTGAAGTGGCAACCGAATTGTGATCACTTAGTCTCCAATTCATCCAAAACTTCACACGCTCATATTCCTTCAACAATTCACCACTTGCCCCATAAGTTGGAACATCATCAACACTTCCAACTTTGCTTGGTAAAACAACTTCTTCATTCGGGTTTGGGTGAGGGTTACGGGTGTGGGTATGGGTATAAAAGGAAGGCTACACACATCATCACTACCCTTTCCATGAGTGTTGGACTCCCCATGGCTAGATACTCGAATTGAAAGAGGCTTTTTGGCTAAAGAATGAGTTGTTGTTTTTGCGGTTTTCGCTTTCGGATATGTGCTATAGAAGGATCAATCGGGTTTGGTGTTCGAAAGATATAGTTTTGGTTTTGTATGGGTTTTGACTTTAGTAGGGCAACACCTTTAGACTTCAATAACTCCCCAACAACAAAACCATAACCAATGTCATTTGGAAATTTTCCATTCACCAAAGGTTTGGATAGCCTAACTTGATCAACCATTCGGCCATATATAAACCTACCCCAATCTACGGCAACAACATTCACAATGGCATGCATCAAAGGAAAGTTCTTCATTGAAAAATAATTCCTACTAGAATATTTGCATTCAATAGATTTATGCACAATATCAAGTAGCATACCATATTCATGTTTCAACATCACTTTATTTCCACTATTGCAAGTCTCAAGTTGAGCCGATTCATGCCTTTATTTCACTCCAAAATTCATTTAGATCAAAACCGTGATCTTCTACCTTCAACAACTTCTCCTCCAACCAAATTTATTTCTCACATCATCCAACCCAATTTTCAACATATTCCTCAACAGTAGAATATATATCATTTTCACGAATGCATGCTTATAAAATTCTACTACTTCATTTTGATAAAAACCATCATATTTGAATGTGCAAAAATTCAATAACCCACTATTTTCAAGAGAGGTTAGAATTTTTACCCCCAACTTTTTGTTTTGGACACACTTGTTGTAGTCTTCTAGGTCCATGATCATTCCACGTATCACCCGTGTTGATTTCTTCGATCCTTCGGTCCAATTGGATTTTGAGTCCTTCCATCTTGATAGAGCAAATTAGGATTATTTTGGGGTGGGGTTTTTGGGTTGAATTCGGCAGTCCGAAATTGTGGGTATGAAGGAATGGGTTTTGGTTTTGAGAGGTTTCTAGGTTAAATGGTGAGGGTGGGTAATGGGTATTTATGTGTAGAAGGGTTTTTGTAGAAATTTGGAATGGGTGTGTATGGAGTGAGAGATTTTTGAGCTTCTTCCTTCTTCTTGCATGCGCCGGCGGTGGAGGAGAGGGAGGAGGAAGAAGATGATCTCCTTTTTCTTTTTCCTTTTCTTCTTGGTGGCAAAATAAATGCCTAACAAAATTACCATTTTGCCCTTTTAGTGAATAGAGAGGAATTGTAGACCAATTGAGGCATCTTCGAACTTTCATGATTTAAATTTGCCAACTCAGATTTTTATACTCCATTTGTGGGTACATTGCGCCAAAAAATTAAGCTTCAATTCGTTGCCACCTGTACATGTTCATGGAGCAAAAATTTCTTCGACACAAAATTGTTAGTGCAATAAATCTGTTCATGCTAACAATTTAATCTGATAAACCCAAAAATCTGAGCGATCAATAATTTAATTTAAACAGATAAGACAAAAATTGAAGCCAGACAAATCACATCAAATTGACTTAAGCAGGTTAAAATTAAAATTAAAGCTGATGAACATTCAGACTGTCAGAGCAATTGCATAAAATTTATGGCATAGCTTAGTAGGCATTTCCCCCTAAATCATGCAATTGCTATCATGAGCATTCCCCGCCATTCATATCCCTTTTATCATTTAAAAAACACATAAGAGCAAATAATTTGACTTCTACGTACCTAAGTTCGTAAGATAAAATTACTAACATGTACACAAATAAATTGTACCACATTAATTAAATTAAATCACGTAGAACACATAGGTAACAAATTTCATGCAATTTCATGCAAATTACATACACACATTTTTCGAATTTAAAAGAAATTTCGAAATACTTAGCTCATTTCGATCATTCCCATTTCGTGCCTTAGAGTTGCAAAACGAGATTCACACAACGGTTTTGTGAGAATGTCGCAATTTGATTTTCTGTGGGAACATGATCGATCCTCAATCTTTGTTCTCGACGTGGTCTCGTATGAAGTGATGTCGTACGTCGATGTGTTTGGTTCGCGAGTGAAGCATGGATTTTGCGTTATTGCAATTGCGCTAGTATTATTATCACATTAAAATACTAACATTTTCGTATTTAATTCCGTATCCAACATTGTTGCTTCATCCACAAAATTTGTGCACAAAACTCCAGCTGCAATATATTCGGCCTCGGCAGGTGCTCGTAGTATGGAGTTTGTTTCTTGCTGAACAAGAGACCAATCTCCCCCTAAGAACTGGCATGTCCTGAGGTACTTTTTCGGTTTTTACACCCTGCAAAATCTGCATCTGAATAACAGTTAGTGTAAAATCTCTTCTTTGGGATCCATAATCCCACGTTGATTGTTCTTTTTAAGTAATAATTATCTTTTCGTTGCAATAGATGACTCTCTTTAGGCTTTGATTGAAACTCCGCGCATACTCCAACCGAGTAAGATATGTCCGGTCTACTCGCGTTAGATATAGCAGCGATCCATCATTCTCGATACATCGTTTGATCAACGTCTTTGCCTTCATCATCTTTGTCCATTTTTGAGAAGTACTCATGGGAATTCTTGACTGAGGATTTTCCATCTAGCCAAATTTCTTGATAAGATCTTTTGTATATTTGGCTTGATTCACGAAAATTCCTCTTTGAGCTGTTTGACTTGTATCCAAAAAGTAGTTCAATTCTCCCATCATGCTCATTTCGAATCTGTTCTGCATAAGCTTGGAGAATTTCTCACACAAAGAAACATTAGTGCTTCCAAAATAATATCATCAAATAAATTTTGCACTAATAAAATATGATTTTCTTGAATTCTAAGAGGGTTTTATCGACTAGCCCTTGGTGAATCCACAACAATTAGGAATGTTGACAAGGTATCGTACCAAGCTCGCGCGAGCTTGTTTCAACCCATACAACGCTTCTTGAGTTTGTAGACTTGATCACCAGCGCCTTTTACCTCAAATCCGGGTGGTTGTTCAACGTAAACTTCTTCTTCAAGTAAGCCATTAAGAAATGCGCTTTTACGTCCATTTGATATACTGTGAAGTTCTTGTAGGCTGCATATGCTAGGAATATCCGGATTGCTTGAGTCGTGCAACGGGGCAAATGTTCATCAAATCTATGCCTTCTTCTTGTGAATACCCCTTTGCGCTAATCTTGCTTTATTCCTAACAATGACGCCATCTTCGTTTGCTTTGTTCCTAAAGACCATTTGGTGCCGATAATTTTGGTGCGTTGGTCTTGGAACAGTTCCCATACGTCGTTGCGCTTGAATTGATCTAATTCTTCTTGCATTGCATCTATCCAACTTGGATCGGCTAGAGCTTCATCAATTTCTTTTGGTTCCAATTGTGATAGAAAGCATGAAAACATTGCATCTTGTTGGTCCTTGTAGATGATCGTGTTCTAACTCCGTCTCTCGGGTTTCCAACGACTAAGTCATGTGGGTGAGTTCTTAACCACTTTCGATTTGGTTGAACATTCATTGGATTCTCAAGGTTTCCTTCTTGTTGAAGTTACACTTGTTGTCCACTTGTTGAATTTCATCTTGTTGTGAATTGTTGACGGTATTTCTTCGGGTTCATCTACTGGGATTTCTTCCAATTCGGTGCAACTTCGGATGTGGTCACGGTTGGTGCATTACGTGCCACAGTGGTATTGACTCTCAAATTGATTGAGTACCCATGTTATTGTTTTCTTCGAAATCCTGCAACACATTTCCTAAAGATATGTTAGAATAATTTAATTTAGATTACTTCCCTTATCTTTGACTTCTTGTTGTTGCTTCGTCGAACACAACATGAATTGATTCTACTACCACCATTGTTGATTTGTTGAATATTCTGTACGCCTTGCTGGTGGATGAATATCCCAAGAATATTCCTTCGTTCGCACGTTCGTCAAAAGTCTTTAAATAAGACTTTCCATTAACAAGCACAAAACATTTACACCCAAATGTATGAAAATAAGTGAGGTTGGGTTTCCTCCCTTTCCATAATTCGTACGGTGTTTTGTTATATGACTTGTGGATTAGACTGCGATTTGGAGTATAACATGCCGTGTTGATAGCTTCTGCCCAATATCTCTTTGGTAGATCGGCGGCTGATATCATGACACGTCCAGCTTCTTTGAGTGTCCTGTTTCTTCTTTCAGCTACTCCATTTTGTTGCGGCGTTGGTGCGGCAGATAATTGGTGTAGAATCCCTTGTGAATTGCAAAAGGATTGAATCACGCCATTTACAAATTCGATTCCTCGATCGGTTCGAATTGTTGCAATCTTCATATCTTTTTCGACATGTAGTTGCTTTAGCAGCTCCGGCAACTTTGATTCAACTTCACTCTTTTTCTTTATGAATAACGTCCATGTGTACCTGGAAAAATCATCAACAACAATCAAAGTGATATTTCTTACCACTTATACTTACCGGGTCTACTGACCAAATAAATCCATATGTAGTAGACTT
>VALG01014374.1:12500-26030 GCA_009835305.1 Ipomoea purpurea | reverse complement strand
TGAAAATTAAGAAGTACCTAAACCAAGGAAACGAGGCCTTCTTATGCTCAGTCGAAGACTCAACGCCAGAACGCTCGAACCACAAACCATTCCAGTGGTAAACGAGTTCACCGACGTCTTTCCAAATGAAATCCCCGGGGCACCCCGGCTAGAGAGGTCGTTCACCATAGACCTCATACCTGGCGCCGGCCCGATCTCTAAACCACCCTACAGACTGGCACCAAAGAAAAATGAAGGAACTGAAAACACAACTTCAGGAATTACTAGATAAGGGTTACATCCGACCCAGCACCTCCCTGTGGGGAGCGCGGTACTATTCGTTAAGAAAAAGGATGGGAGCATGCGCCTGTGCATCGACTACAGGAACTCAACCAAGTTACAATAAAGAATAGGTACCCGTTCCTCGAATAGATGACTTATTCGACCAACTAAAGGGGCAGGGGTATTTCAAAGATCGACCTAAGATCCGGATATCATCAAATTCAAGTGGCCAAACCAAACATTCAAAAGACGGCTTCCGAACACGCTACGACCACTACGAGTTTACCGTAATGCCTTCGGTCTCACTAACGCGCCCGCCATATTCATGGACCTCATGAACCGAGTATTCACGACCCCACCTGGATGACTTCGTCATTGTGTTCATTGATGACATCCTAGTCTACTCCCGAAATAAAGAAGAACATGAAAAGCACCTTCGCATAACCTTGCAAACTCTCAGAGAAACCAACTTTACGCTAAATTCTCCAAAGTGCGAATTCTGGCAAGACAGCGTAGCCTTCTTAGGTCACGTGATAACCAAAGAAGGGATTAGGGTGGACCCCGCTAAGATTCGCGCCGTTAGGGGATATGGACCACGCCGAGCTCACTTTCAGAAGTCCAAAGCTTCCTAGGCTTGGCTGGCTACTACAGAAGGTTTGTACCCGACTTCACCAAAGATAGCCAACCCCTCATTAAGCTCATGAAAAAGGAAACCCCCTTCGATGGGACAACGACTGCACTCAGCCTTCCAAGGAATTGAAGGACAAGCTAATCAATGGCACCAGTACTAGCCATCCCCTCCGGGACGGAACGAATTCGAAGTCTACAGCGACGCATCCAAGAAAGGTTGGGATGCGTGCTAATGCAAAAAGGGCAGGGTAATAGTATACGCGTCATGCAACTCAAAACCCATGAAGAGAATTACCCCACCCATGACCTCGACTAGCCGCTATCGTGTTCGCACAGAAAATCTGGAGGCACTACTTGTATGGGGTACAATGCAAAGATTAACACCGACATAAGAGCCTAAGGACATCTTCACCCAGAAAGACCTAAAACATGAGCAACCGAAGGGTGGTAGAACTCATAAAGACTTACGACCTAGACATTTCAATACCACGAGGGAAAAGCTAACCATCGTGGCAGAAGCCCTAAGTCGGAAGACTAACCATTCCCAACACCACCTGGGTCCTACCGGACCAGCTGTACAAGGACTTCCAAAAACTGCATTTGGAAATAATAGAGCAAGGACGAACCAACCCCAATGCCTACTTGCTCAACACGCAAACCATACCCATCCTCTTCGAGGAAATCAAGACAAGACAACAACAAGATCCGGATCTAGATAAAATTCGCCATGACCTAACCCAAGGAAAGGGAAGACCCATTCGAAATACCACCAGGACGGCAGCCTCCGTTACAAATGTAGGTGGTGCGTACCTCAACGCACCCCCACTTGAAACAACGGATCTTGGAAGAAAGGCACAACTCCCTGCCCCTGTCTTTCCTGTACTCAGTACACCCAGGGGGTGACAAACTGTACATAGACGTGAATTGATAATCGTTTGGGGGCCTAGACATGATAGATTAATCACGTAGAGATCCTTCATCTTCATTCAAACTGCGCCACATACGATTTAAACTAAATGCCTGAATGACGATTACAACCTTCGCGTCGCATTTAAGCAAAATTCTCTTAAACCTTCTCCCTCCTCAACCCTGCCGCACCCTCAAAACCTTCGCTACTCAGCAATACCGACATCAAAATCAAAATCTGCACTAAATTTAACTCCAGATGAGAGGATTTCCAAGTTTATCAGTGAGAAGTTAGTAATTTTGGCTCTTGGGTCATTCGTTTTTTTGGGGGGTTTAAGGGTTTGGGCAGCGGTGGCGCAGCCGGTTCAAGAAAGTAGTGGGGTTGAGGCCGGGAAGCAAAAGGCGGAGGCCAGAGTGGCGGAAGTGAGGAGATGATATATGTGAAGCTGCTGGAGAAGGACCCCAGAGATGTTGAGGCTCTGAAGATGATTGTTAATGTGATGATGAAGAAAGGGAAGACGAAGGAGGCTGTTAAGTATGTGGAGAGGTTGATTGAGGTTCAACCTAGAGAAGTTGAGTGGAGACTGTTGCAGGCTTTTTGCTATGAGATAATGGGGCAATTAACCAAGGCTAAGAGATTGTTTAAGGAAATATTGAAGCAAGAACCTCTATTGCTTAGAGCATTGCACGTATGTTTCGTGGATCCACCCTCTATCTTTTTTTTTTTTTTTTTTTTTTTTTTTTGTTTTAAATGCTGTATTTGTCTGATCAATTGATTACAGGGTCTAGCAATGGTTATGCACAAGAACCTTGAAGGTCCTGCTGTATTTGAGATGCTGAATGGTGCTCTAGAAGTTGCTCATCGAGAAAAAAGAGTTAATAAGGAGAGGAATATAAAGATATTGATTGCACAGATGCATCTTGTAAAGGTAATAATAGATCATGATTGTAAAATATTTTATTAAGAAAAGAATGTTCATTGCATGCAGATCAATCAATAGGCGGCTTATAGTTTAGTTCTTGTTCTGTCAAGAACGAAACTGATTGAGATGGAGTGATGGGTAAAAAAGAAAACTAGCTAGCAAATGAAATGAAGGATGTGTGTGAAGATTTTTTATTTAACTTTTATGTTTTGATCATTATTCGTGTTTATAGGGAGAGTTAGAGGAGGCTTTGGAGAAGTTTCAAATTCTTGTTCAAGAGAACCCAAGAGATTTTCGCCCTTATTTGTGCCAGGTAAACTGCTGTTATGATTTTCTAAATTTGCTTAATGCTCCTACTCTCCCCATTTCAAGTTGAGGAAGGAAGTAGGATATGCTTATTATACAATCATACATACAAAGTGAAACATGAGAGTACATTATATTCAAAGTGAAAGTTGAGTTTTTGATAATGAAAAAAACAATAGAATGATAATGAAAGTGAGGCAGGCAGGCAGGCAAAGACAATATTATCCAACTCCAAACTTTTGTGTCAGGGAATTGTATACAGTCTCCTTGACAAAAAGAAGGAAGCTGAAGAGCAGTTTGAGATATACCGCAATCTCGTACCCGAAGAGTTTCCAGGGAGAGGGTTCCTTGATGATGTAATGTTGGCTGCAAAAACGGAATCTAAGGAACAGCTAGAGAAAGAATTCAAGGCTGAATATTCATATTCATATAAAAGTTGAAGCTTCCTTCCTAATCACTACAACTTTGTTTTCTACATCGATCAGCACGGAGCTCTGAACTCAGATCAGAGGCTATGCATGCATATTGCATATTGCATATTGCATATTGCATATTGCATAGTGTAGTGTGGCTCACAACACATCCCAAAAACGCCCACCACAACCACATCTAAGCTAGCCTGTACATACTTCGTTCTAGTTTGGCCAAATATATTTATGAAGACGTTGATGTAATCATCAAATCAATGCAGTGTTGGTTTTACTGATTGATTAGTCAAAAACTGAGAAATTTTAAATTTTGGTCCTATCACTATTGGGTTGTTAATTTCAATCCATAACTTTTAAAACTGTCAATTTAGTAACTATTTAAATTTTATTAATTTTAGTCACTCTGGTCAAATTGTTGATTAAATGTTATCGAATTTAATCATACGGACTATTTGGTAGAGTTTTAGTTATAAATCCGTTTGGTGAAATCTACGCAACTTAAAATAATAACTTTGAAACGTTTCTTCAATCATTTAACTTTTTACCAAACACTTTAATTTTAATTATTTATTTTATTAACTACTAACTTTTCAGTTTTCGACTTTCAATTAGGCGTGCCAAACAGAGCTGGCCATACATCCTTTTTCACCAAAAGAAATACCAGGGTTGAAACTTTCTCCATGTATTATTATTATTAAGTATTGTAATAACAAAAATACTCTCAATATGGGATTATAAAATAAAATAAAACAGTAACAGGACAATAACACTACATTACATGATATGCCTGCTTAATTTCTTTCTTTTCTTCTTCTTCATCCTTAAACTTTTTCATCAACCTCCGTCGATCCTAACAACTCCTTTTCTTCAACTTCAGCTTCAGCTTTAAGTTCACTGCGAGCTACTGCTTGAACCCGCTCCTTTCCTCCAACTTTAGATGACGCATTACCATACCAAACCATACCTACTATCGCAATACCCATTCCCAATACAACTTGTATATTCATACCCTCTTTCCCGAAGAACAAGAATCCTAAAGTCAACACAAGAATGGTCTTCATGTGTCCAAGCACTTGAAATGAAACTGCAGTAAATCTGCCAATGCAGATGAATTGGCTGAGATTCGTTCCAATTGCTATTGTACATGAAAAGGACGATCAACAACTGCATACAAGTAAATCAATCATTATAGCATATTAATTCTTGTATCTCTAATCTATAAAAAAATAATCAGAACTGCTAAGAGTCCCACATTGAAAATATAAAAGAGAACATATGAGTTTATAATGCCATGCATTAGATTAGCTAATTAATTGGATTCAATCTTTTAGTGTGGTTTGGCTTCAAACATAAATGCTACCTAGAAGCAGTGGTAAATATTCTAGCATGTATCACACAACTAGCAAGTAAACCCATCCAAATTTCATGTTTTTCTCCATTTTTTACTCTTCTTTAATCAGTCATGAGAATTTGAAAAGATTCATGAGGGATTTCTTTCTGTGAGGATAGTCACAAGAGATTCACAAGGATGGATGGATTCAGGAGGTAGGCTAAAACTGACTGAGAAGATAGGTCTTAATGAGATGTATATTGACACTAACATTTCCTGATATCTCAAGAAAGGTCAGTATTTACTGGCTAGAAAACTACAAGCAGTTCACAATTTGCAGTAACATAATGCATAGAATAACTCGTTTGAGTCTAACAACACTGCTGACAAGTATAAGAATCTCCTAAACATTCATTCTTGTGATTCTTCTGATCTCTCTGCCATAAAGTGGCCTATGAATGAAAATTAAAAAGGAAAAAGGATGTGTTATAACGTGAATGCTCTTGTGTGGATGCACGAGAGTACGAGACTATGTCAAAGTATGATATATATCATGCATTGAAGAAAAGAAGTTTTAGCAGATGAAGAAACATCCAGTGGGAATTGTTGTACTTACCACTGCGCTTAGAGTATAGTGATAGGCACCTACACTCTTATCAGTCAACCATTTATCTGTGATCGGGCCCACCAACAGCAGAGATGCAGCCTGTAGTGGTGCAGTATGCCCCAATAAATTGAAAGATCCTAGTGAGTACTTCCGTTGAAGAAAGTGTACATACTGCAATCCAAAAAACAGACACAGGAAGATGATAGAGTTAGAAGATCATCAAGAGAAGAGGGAGAGTAAGACTGAATCCTTCATCAACTTATTCATATGACACTTGGTATAAAATTGATCATCTCCCCAGGATTCAAAGGAAAAACACGAGAGAGAGAGAGAGAGAGAATGGACAATCATACAATATGTTAATCAAGACCTAAATTAGCATGCCTTTGAGAAAAAGGCCCAAAAATTTCAAAAATAGTGATTTTAGTTGCAATCAACATAACCTGTTCAAAACATAGATATCCAGTAAGCTATGACTTACATACTGCTGCAAAGCAGTGCTCCAAACCGCAATGAAGGCAGCAATAAAACCCTTTGCATTGACACTCACATCAGTAACTGTACAGATAGCAACGCCCAGGAGAACCAACAAAATGCTGAGCTTGGTGTCTCTTGAGTATCGCACACTATCCAGCACAACTTCCAATAAACATGAGACAGGTATCATACTCAACTTTGCAATCTGTGAGAGGAGGAACCAATATTTACTTACAGTCACTTGGATGACATAAAGAAAATAATATCTGGTGGGTGTTCAAACTGACCTGATAGAATCCCACAGAGTTCCACATCAAACTCACATTCATTCAACAATTGAGAAGTTGCAAATAAAACAAATTTAAGGCGCTCAGACCATGGAAGATTGGAATCCTGTATGTATCCAAGCCTCTTAAGAATAAGAGTCATCAGTGTAGTGGTGGCAAAATGTAGACCAGTCAAGGTTGTAGCTGCAAAATACAACAGAGGTCAAACTATCTACTCAAACCAACAAGAATTGATATCAATTTATTTATTTACTCCAAAGATTTACCAATAAATACTCATTAACTATCATGTATTTCAAAACATGAACCTGTTAATGTTGTTGACTAAGACAAATTATTGTTTGTCCTTTGTTTATATACTAATGAACAATTCATTTACATCTTATTACAGAACACTTTCATTCATGGGTAAGAATTTCTGTTAGAAATTAAATTGGGAATAAACGATGAAGATAACGCACCGAAGCTGAAGCCAAAATTAGCCATTAGGGCTTTATTAACAATAATAATTCCAACAGAAGTAACAATATTAAACGTCCATGCGGCTGTATCAATAATCGCCTTCTTCTCATCCTTGACAGCGGAAGACATTTTTCTTTACTACAAATATCAAAAATCTCTAAAATTCAGTCTTCACAAAAGCTAATCCCATCTCTCAGGACCTGTGCTGTTTAAAACATTTAAAGAAATCCATAACATGAAAATAAGGGCAATATGGAATAGGTTTTGTTATTAGAAGTGAAAACAACAAGAAAGGAACTAGTTTACAGCGCAGATCTAAATTCAGCCATACAACTCAATATGATGTATTGCACATTTCACATTGAAACTCAGAGCACATTGGCCTGCTTAACATTCACAGCTAGACAGGATGTGGGAATTCAAGTTCCAGTTACCTCCTTTTTCATTCAGGCAGATGCTCACATGTGAACAGAAAGATTTTCAATGCCAGGCAACTCTGTTGAAAAAGAAGTCTTCAACAAAGATGCATTATCGAAAGTATATAATAGGAAGGTTTCAAACGCAAAGCAACACAACACCCTCATTATTCATGATTGAGTGAATAGAAATACAAGTACCCACTTCATCATCCCTATAAACAAAAGATTTCAGCATTTTGTCAGTCATAAAGTCCTGTTTTTAGAAGACTTTAGGGGGCATTCCTCATAAACAGCCAAGGGTTGGGGGATATGACAGAAAAACTGTGATCAGAAAAGCTTGGGCTGAAATGAAAGACTTGATCAGCAAAGACAAGATTGCAAAGGATAGAACTATTATGCAAACTACAAGTCAACTCCCCACCCAAAAACAACGACAGAACTATTATTATGTCTACACTATACCAACGCAGAGATAACCACTACTGAAACAAAACGGGCGAGATCAAAAACATTGTTCATTGAATTCGGAGCTCAGCCTAGTTTGGTTGACTTTAATTTCCTGCCGGCTATATAACTGAAAAGTGGTGTTTACAAAACTAACTGCTGTAGAAATTAACTAAAATTGCTTTAAGAAGCTAAACAAACAAAGAAACGAGTATGAAGATGGAATAAATTTGGGAATTTGGTCATCGGGTTCTTGAAAGGATTCCAAATCCTCCTCATTCACATACTCGAACTAGGGGAAAAAAAATCAAATTCAGTCCAAAAACAGCACGATTGGAAATCCATAAAGAAGAAAATCTGAAGGGAGGGAAATGGAAAAGAAATTACCTCCAGTTAGTTACCGATTAGGAGCCAATGCGGAGAGGTGTTGAATTCATGAGCTCTTATATATACATATACATATACATACAGGCTAAATTAATTAATACCCTGTATAGTATAGAGTAGAATGTATGTATGTATGTATATACAAACGTAAACGTATATGGAAAGGGAAAGAGAGACGAAAAGAGTGACAAATGTAGTAATAAACAAGGAAAGGGTTCCGTTTGGGGTTTGTTTGCCCCATTAAGACACAGACTGAGACGTAGACTCAACCAAACTTTCAATTTCCGTAATCTTTTCATTTTTATTTTTTTATTTTTTACTTTGGCCCTTTATCTGTGCTTTACTTCATAATCCATGTGGACAGTGGACCAATTTGGGTGACCAAATCACTTCATTCAATTCCGCCTGCCTGCCTGCAACTGTATTCACATCATTTTTTTTTTTCTTTTTACGTGAGTTCAATATAAGTGTTTACGTTAAAATTTTGGTGTGGGAGTAAAAATTGAAAGTAAAAAATGGAATTACATATAGTATTTTCCTTTTATTTATTCTATATACATGCTCCACTAAATTATTTAAAATTTATTATTGGATATTAAATACTCAATCTGTGAAAATTATAAAAAGATTAAAAGTATCATCATCAATTAAATACAACATGACTAGTTTTTATAACAATATTAAACGACAACTATTATCAATTACGTATTTATATTATATTCTTCTTTCCTGAAATAGCTAAACATATTTATAAACAAGAGGGGAAAATAAATCTAAATTGCAAGTAGATGAATATAGCAAAAAAAGAAGCGTATATTAAGTTGATTTCTAAAATTAGTAAATTTTTGTTGTAAATAGTTAGAATTGAACATGGAATTGACGGGAGTGAAATTACATGAGAAAGGATAGTTTGTATGTTAAAAACTTAAAAAGTGCGAGGAATGTAGGAATTGAATATGATCGTCCACAAAGAAAAGGACATTATATATAACAGTGGTGGATTTTATACAACCTTTTCGGTAAAAATTCACTAAGTAAAGTCCGCAGGAGACTTTGGTGACTACTCACAACTGAATTGAATACATGCTAAAATGGAGGCTGAAACTAATATTGGGCTGTGCGATACACTGTACGTGCCGCACTATATCCGTTACTACAATAAAACAAGATCTTTTTAGAAAAAAAAAAAAATATTTTTATTTTTCCGTCAAGACGATGTAGTTTTGATGAATTTGTAAATTTATTACTGCAAACAATATTAACATGTATGAGTGTATTTATTGTATTCACATTTACTGCAAAAATAAAGCATGCTTGTAAATTCCAATAACCACATGTTTTAAATTGCAAATGACTTTTACCATCTCAAAAACTAACATTAATTGATTGGAGATGAATTTAAAATTCAAAATTAGTATTTACACCCACCTCTACACCTATTTCAACATTATAAATAAGTTCATACCACAACCAATACTACAAAATTTGTTCTTGGTACAAAAAGTTATGGATTGGGTTCCTTCAAACTGATTTTTTTTTTTGGGCAGAGCTCTCTGTTGGGCATTGATCGAGTTCAACCACTGCTCGATTTGAGATGTGGCGTTGTGGTTTTACTATGAAGGGATGTGGTTAAATGGTAATATCCAACCTATCTTCTCCCCCGCACAGAAGAATATTGATTATTGGGTGTGGTCAGGGGATTCGGCTCGTCTTTGCTTCTTGGTCGGGGCCACCTCTTCGACCCCTAGAGCTTTATCTTTCCCCCCTCTTAGAGTAAGCTTGGGTGATTGTAGATCGGAAACCTGAGCTAGTTGGCATGACTGTTGTGAGGGGCATCCCAGAGGATATAGAAGGGGCAGCTCGGATGTGATGACCTTGTTACCACCAAAAGTGATCTTCAGGCGCGGAACTTGAGGGGTGGTGCTGGTCTCTAACCCTTTGTCTAAGCCATCTCTGCAAAAATCAAATAAACAATCAAGGTCGCTAAACAACATCTTAAACCTGACCTAAAATACTTAAAGAAATTTTAAATAATAATGTTAGATAATAGTAAGATGGCCTATGGTGCTCGGCCCAGCTGAAGGCGACAGAATCGCAATCGTGATAGCTCTGGACTACAGAATGTATTTCGTGTCCAGTCAGCTCTTGCAGGTTGGCTGCGACGTACTCCTCGAGAGATCGGAAAAAACCCAATAGTCTTAGAATTATGAGGAGATGCCATGGCGTGATTAGTCAAGGCACGCGTCTTAGCCGAGAAAAACATGCTTATGAAACTGGGATGAGAATATGTCGGGGACCGGAGGCGCCACGAATACTTGATAGAAAATATTTCAAAATTTTCAACCTTTGCTGTTATTCGGGATATGGGTGATAGTGCAATGGTGGCCGTTAGATTAGACATTATAAATCCTCCCCCATGCTTAGAAGGAAGGGCTCGGATGGCCAAAAAGAAATCGAAATAGTTCAAGGGTGCACGGGACGTCGTATCGAGGCACAGATCTGCGGGAAGCAAGCTAAAATTCGATGGGCGTTGGGGCAGATCTGGCGAGGAAAAACCCTGTAGAAGTGAAGGAAAGATGAGAGGAGCTGGGAGAACATGAAGGTCAGAGAGGCTTTGAGGGAGTCAAGGTGGATCCCGGTCCACTCCCCCCGATGGCGTTCTATGATATTGCCCAGGCGTCCACCGAGTATCGAATGTTACGCGACCACTTGCATGGAAGATACCTCCTAGAGTTCGGATATGGGTGAGTAGTGGGATATATTTCTCTACAGTTTCACTATTCAAGTAATTGTGTTTCCCACTTGCTAAGGTGGGAAGCTCGGATATGAAGAGACAGGCCACCGAAGAAGAAGAAACGTAGAGGGTTGGTGGTGGCCGAGGAAGAGAGTGGAGGAGAGGGAGAAGGTTGGCTGAAGGCCTTGCTTCGTCTTGGCCTAGTCACAAAGATACCCCTCGTTGCTCGCGGCCCAGACCTTCGTGGTAATCGGGTTGCACAACGAACCTCAAAAAAACCCCTCCACAGCGCGTATTAGTCGTACGATGAAACGAAAGAAGGACCCGACCTCAACTTCGTTGTCATAGTCCTTGCCAGAACGTGCTGGCTGTCTGAATTGGACATGTCTCCTCCTTTAGGAGGGAAAAAATTTAGATCGAGAAGTAGTTGACTAGTTAAGGCGTGAAAATTAAAAATAGGAAAGAAGTAATATGGTCGAGAAGAAATTCTTTACCGAGGGTTGCTAACAGGGGTTGTTGTGTGCTTTAACGAGGAGTCCCTGCAAGTTAATTTGCTCGTGAAACTCTCTAGTTCACACGGAGGAAAACCGTGAATTATGGCCCACCATTATGTCTATTTATAGATTAGTGCGGGGAAATTTGAATTTTGAAACGATACCTAGACAACCAACAACGCTTTGAAACGTACTTAGTGACGGGAACATACACGGTGATTCATGCATTGCCTGATGGACTCGCACTCTACACGATCACGACCCATCATGAGGTTCCTTAGGAGTTATTTCAATCAGATCTTTTAGTTTGAAACCCTTCCTCGCAAAAACTGACGTTAAGGCATGGACTTGAAGGCCTAATTGATAGAGAATATTCCCCAAAATATACCTATATGTACATACTGTATACCTACTTAGTACCCGGTTTAGGCCAACCGGGAAGAACCGTTCTCGACCTTGGCCGACCCCAAACAATTCGACCCAACCAAAATGCGAGGACCGAGCAATTCATTAGTCAGCATGAGCCTTCACCCCACCTAAAGATCGATCCCGACCCACTGAGGTCAGGACGACCAATCCGATCAAGGACCACGAGAAAAAGCTCAGATCCCTGACCTTAACTCGACTGCGCGTCTTATTGGCCAATCAAGAATATCGTGACACATGGGCGTCACTACACCGCCACCGGGCTAGTCCGATTGTATCTGTAACACGCGTCAAGCATGTCGAGAGCCTGACATATGTCTCTTCTCATCCTTATAAATAACACATTTAATGTTATGAGGGGGGGGGGGGGGAGGGGGATTTTTTTTGCATTTCCACTCACTATACTATAGCTTGAAACCCTCTGACCTTACGTTGTTACCCGAGCTTAATAGCGTAAAACCAACAAGTAGACCAGACAATGATTTTCCTACGATCTGGACCTAATACTTGTATGTATTTGTGAATACCTCTATATTTACCACATCAATTACAATCAATCCAATAACAAATGGTAGGATGGTAGTTATTGAGATCATTGATTGCGGATGCCATATTATACTTTTGATGGAAGATGAATATCCATTAATAATATACATTGATTCTAACATTAACTTTGAATCATTATTAATATTTGGGGTTTAGATCCATATATCGGAATTAATTGAAGGTCGTTTTCTTAATCCATTCCCAATTTTAAGGACGAGGCATGCAAATTGTATGCGAAAGTGAACCCCGGGATGACGCACTCATGGTATATACTTTTCTTTCTCCCAAATAAAAATATATACTAAAATACTAATATTACGGATGCACATTCTTTATGTGCTTTCCCTGCGTAGCAACCTAATCTTTTGGTGCATTACTTAATAAAGCTAGGGTTAAGCTAAGTTTTTGAGGCATATAAGTTTGTTCTGAACCCGTAGTGGGATAGGCTACATGAATGTGGGCTTATTAGTACTTGAATATTTTGTTTTCTCTACTTTTATGAATAAGACCACTACTTCTACTTATATTGTTAAGTATTTTTAAAACTTTGGCACAACCAGTTAGGTCATGTTGACTTTAATTAAGTCCTTAAATTGATTAAATTCTTTTGGATTTTTGCCTAACCTAAAAATAAAGATTTTGATGAATGTTGTGTTTGTGCTGAAGCTAAGCATGTGAGGAAACCTTTTCAATATGTAATTGAAAGGAAAACTCAAATTTTAGAATTAATTCATACAGATTTAGCTGATATTAGAAATACTGAAAGCAAACGTGGGAAAAGATACTATATCACCTTCAATGATGATTTTTCAAGGTTTTGTAAAATCAATCTTTTAAGAACTAAAAATGAAGCTAAACAAAAGTTTCTTATTTATAACAAGCATAGTAACAAAAAATAAACACTCCAGTTAACGTAAGATTCAGGAGGGTAACGGTATGATAGAGGTGGAGAATATAAACCAACTTCCTCAAAAGGAAGTATGTGAGAAGAAATGTGTGATACATGGAGGTATCCGCCTCTAGTACCCCACAAAAAAATGTCATACCAGAAAAGAAATAATAAACCATTAAAGAAATGAATGAATGCTCCTTTGCTTCATTAGTTCTGCTTACCCAAATCACGTGTGGTGTGTTGGGGGGGGGGCCGGGCATTTTATCAGCAAACTTTATACTTAATAGAGTACCCCCATAGAGATTTTGACAAAATCTCTTATGAACTCTGGGAAGATTATGGCCAAACCTAAAATATCTGAAAGTGTGGGGGTGTTTAGCTAAAGCTGGGATACCTTCCAATAAACGTGATTCAATTGGTCCAAGGGCATTTGATGTTATATTTGATAGCTATGCTGACAATAGTGTTACATATAGATGTATGTGTATATCTTATTACTCTCTATGTGAAGCTATAGATGTTGAATTCTTTGAACATGTCTTTCCTATGAAGTTGGACTCTACTAGTCATA
>VALG01014374.1:0-7500 GCA_009835305.1 Ipomoea purpurea | reverse complement strand
GAGTGAAAATGGTTGTTTTGGAATTTCTTAAAATTGAATTTATAAAATTTAATTTTTTGGGTTGTACTTAATGTGAGTTGTTGTTGAAACTTTAAAGTGCATGAGTTTTGTTCTTAATGTGCGTGAGTTTTGTGTGCTTAATGTGCGTGAGTCTTGTGCTTAAGATGCGTGAGTTTTGTATTTAATGTGCGTGAGTATGTACTTAATGTGAGTTGTTAAAACTTAAGGTACATATGTTTTTGTGCTTAAGGTGCCTGAGTTTTGTGTTTAAGGTGCGTGAGGGTTGTGCTTAAGGTGCGTGAGTTTGTGTTCTGAATGTATTTTGTTTTGTGTGTTTAAGTGCGTCTGTTTTGTACTTAAAGTGCACTAGGTAATGCTTAACTTGATATATCAGATCAATTGAATTCAAATTGAGTTAACTTGATTATTATAATGATCAGATTTGTATTGTTTATTAAAAATATTTGTCAACAAAACAAATTGAATCTGATAAACTTGCATTCCTTTATTATTCATAATAAACAAACTTGTTTAGTGGAGTAACCTAAACAAATACACAATAAAAAACAATTCTAAAAGTTAATGATTTACAATCAAACAACAACATATAAATAATAATAATAATAATATATAATATATATAATAATAAATAATAAAATAATAATATAAAATAATAATAATTATTTAATAATAATAATATATATCCAAGACTTATTAAATTAATCGGATAAACTGGGATTTCGATCTTCAATATATTCCCGTCTCTTGGTGTTTGACAGATGCAATGAGGCTTAACCATCCTTTTTAGCTTCATCCTTTCCCTTCTTTTGATGGCCAAATATTCTCTATGTGTTGATAGATAAATCCAAGGCAAAAGGGACCAAAATCACCGAATCGCACTGCCCTTGCGTACCAAACTATGAGTTTTGGGGGAGAGAAAGTGAGATTGCTTTTCCATTTTTTCTGGCTTTATAGTCATCATAGCGGAGAGAGAAGAGATTATCTTTTCAATTTGGGATATTACTATTCTATTCTCAAATTGTATACATTGCAACAGGCAACAAGTTATAGCATCCAGTCTATCTGATTTATTCGACGAGTCGCTATATCGTGGATCGCGGTGCACAAAACGAAACCTTTTTTTTTTTAAATAAAGAAACGGGTGTGCCACTAGTTTTAATAGAGCGTCTATTTTTGTGTGTGTTTGATTACCAATTGACACTACAGTATATCTAAACCGATACTGTCTCACGTATTATTTTTTATATTATTAAATAAAAACTGCAATTATATTCATAATAATACTGTAGTTGTGGTGAAATGAAATTTCCGTGTATAAAATGAAAATGAATAACATTTCACATATATATTTGAGTGTTTATTGTACAATGAAGCTGAAATTATATCAAAATGATCATGTAGTTGTGTTTTAATAAAACTATACTGTATATAAATAAATACAATAACATTTTTACATATTTGAGTCTATAAATATCAAATGAAAACATAGTTATATCGTAATGAAATTGTAGTTGTGTTGAACTGAAACTGCAGTGTATACAAAATGAAACTGAATAACAGAGTTACTTTTTGTGGAAGGGTGCGGAAAAGCGGAAAACAGATGCCATTTCTTTTCATTAAACAAAACAACATCGTTTTGATGTACGGTGCATAATCGATTATGCACTGCGGTGCACGATATAATTTGCCCTATTCATCGATATACTTTGCCTATTCGATCACATGGCATACTACCTGCATTCAAATTCCTTGCTTTATATAGTTTATATTGCTTGTGAAGTTGATTTAATTTACTCGATGGTGTGGAGTTGAAAATATTGAAATTGATTGATCACTATACTGAAATTAATTTTATGTAGCAATTTAATCGTGTTTTCTTTCATTAAGTTTCAATGTCTATGTATGTTACAGAAAGAGTCTTCGATGGAATCTTCTCTTGATGAACAGCAATCAAGCTGGATTTTTTCTCAAAATTTTAAAATCACTAAATTTATTAACAAAGTAGTTAACTTTGTTGAATCAAAATTCATTTTGATTATCACCTCATTTAGTATATCCTAGGAAAAAAAAAACAATATTAGAACAAAAGGTGAAATGATCTTTTAGTTACTCCAATTATACTAAAATAACCAATTCAATTCCTTAGTTATACATGTGACTCTATTTAGTCTCTAAATTGTTTGTTTGGTGGTCATTTTTAGTCTCTCATCCGAAATAGCTGTTAAAAATAACGGTGATGGAAGAGTAAATATGTATTTAAAATCATCAGTTTCTCCTAAAGCACACACATAAAAAAGTGAAAAATAGATTTTAAGTCAAGCATCATAAACTAACTTTTGTTTCTTAAAATACTCCTTGACCAATAAAAATAATTATGTGGCAAAATGTTTCAAAACAGTTAAGGGAAGCTAAGAAAAGATAGTAATGATGACAACTGAAGGAATTGTATGAATGAAACTTATTACAAAGATAAAGGATACTAGAATATATATAGTAAGGGAATTACAGGGAGACAATAGCGAGTCATAATCTAACTCAAATATATAGGATCCTAATACTCCCCCTCAAGCACATGGAAAGCTAGTAACATGTAACTTGTCTCTAAGAAAAGAAAATCTAGGGTTAGATAAAGCTTTGTAAAGATGTTAGCAAGTGATCTTTGTTGAAATAAGTTGACTTGAATATCTCCAGAAGCAACTCTATCTAACCAAAGTGATAATCAACTTCTACGTGCTTGGTGCGAGCATGAAAGGTAGGATTTGCACACATATACGTAGCATCAAGATTATCACACTATAACTTAGAAATAGAAATACCAGGCACATTGATCTCACGTAAAACGAAATAATCCATACTTACTTCAAACAAACATCTGTTAGAGCTTTATATTCTACATCAGTAGAAGATCTAGCAACAGTTCTTTGTTTCTTACATACCCAAGACACAAGATTAGATATGAGAAACACAACATAACCACTAGTAAATTTACTGTACACCCTACAATTTTTAAAACTTTAAACTTATAAAATAAAGCAAATATAATATTAAACCCAAATAGAGCCGTTAAATGAAACATAATAGTCGGGGTGCTATGCCACATCTAAGCTGGAGAACTTAGATGCACAAGCTACACTAACTAACCAAACACAAATCCATAAATGCATAATTGAGTACAGACCAAGGCACGTAGGTCGACTAACTGAATCTAAGACTATCTAGACCGGATTCGGGGGATCCCAACTAGCGCGCTCTAACCTACTAATCTGTACCTGAAAATCATGTGGTGTAACAACCGTCAGCAAATAATGCTGGTAACCCACTCCAACGCGCTAAGTACAATATAGGTAGATATAAGAAATGTGATACCCCGAAATTCAAATTCGATTAAGGGATTAATTGAGTAATTAATCCTATTTCAATTGGTGATTTAATTCTAAAAACTCCTGAAAATTCAATAGTCGGGACTAGTAATTGACAAATCAACCCAAAGTCAAAGTTGTACCTTAAACCTTAAAAAAAAGTACCCTTGTTCCCTTACACTTCTTTAGTTAGTAAAGGGACGTTTGGTTCAAGTATAATAAACATAACCAAGGGGAATGTAACATTCCAAACTAACATTATATGTTTTCATATTTCTTAGGGAATCAAATCCCAAGGAATGAAACATTCCCTCCACATAGAATTTTAAAGGGAATGTGATTCCTTATATTTCTTAGGTTATGTAAGATAACCTAAGATATTTATACATTTTGCCATTTTAACCAACACAGGAATCTAACATTCTCAGTAATCTCACATTCCCAGTAATCTCACCATTCCCAGTATCTCACATTCCCAGTAATCTAACGTTCTCTAAGGTAATGCAACATTCTGTGAACCAAACGGCCCCTAAGGGTATTCTTGAATTTTCACTTTGTGTTAGTATTGTAAGCCAACCTAGTAGACCACCCTCATTTCTCTCCTTACACTTTCTAAATTCTAGCTCCAACTTCTCTCTAAAAAGGTAGATAGCTTTTCTTCCAAGCCAAGTTGAAGCCTTGCCAAAAGTTCAAGATTTGTCTCCAAGATTCTACCTTTCATACATTTGGGCATCTAGGAGGGTAAGATCTATGTTCACCTTTTGTTTTTAGTGTTTTCTAAGGTGTCTTTTCTTAAAGATATAATCTTTTGATCTTTTGGTGTGTTCTTGAAGTGGGTTTGGAAGGTGAGCTTTGTTAGGAGCTTGGAGAGGTGTAAAGTGAAGGTTTTTAGTCTTCAAGAGATAACCCATGCTCTACAAAAATATATTTTGCCTACCTATTTTATGATTTCTTGGATTCTACATGTGATCTTGCTATGAAATGTGAGTGTTTATGCATTGTCTTGTGAAAATGCATATCTAGAGCTTGCGTTTAGGGTTCCTGTATGCCATTGCTTGGCTATTCCTATGATTCAAGACGTTTTGTTGTATTTGGTGAGATTTGGCATGTTTTGGACTTGAATTTGAGCTTGGAGTTGAAAATCCCCGTAGGGATTATTTGTGCAGGAATGTGTACCCGCGGGCGGAACGGTGGGTACGGGTCCAACCCGCCGCCCACCCGCGGGGTACATGAGGTCGGAGGGTCTATACCCGCGGGCGGAACCACGGGTAGGGCCTACCCGTGGGCCCACCCGCGGGGTACAATGTTGGGTTGTTGGGGATTTGTTCCCCGTGATTCTTTTAACTCGAATTTGGTCTTTTGACTTACTGATGTTCTTTGTGGAAGTATTTGAGTGTCTTCTTGATGTTTCGTATGTCTAGAACTATATGGTAGGTATCCATGTAGGTTTTGGTGTCTTGAATCGTGCTAAGTGTTCAACATTGTGTTTCGTTGGACCGTGATGAGTCTTGTGTGTTCTTCGGAACTACGTTTGGTTTACCCATTTGATAAGCATGCTAGTTCGGTGTTAAAATGCTAGCATGTGTGTTGTTTGTACCTTCCTATTGTGGATGATAACTTGCGTTGTTTATTGTTGTTGTTGAACTGTGATCCATTCCTTGATTGAGTATGGTTTCATATCTTCGTTGTGATACATTGATTAATTCCTGTTGAGGTGTGGTGTGTATAGCTTTACCTGGATTGCACGATTAGTGGTATGGGACACTAGTCAGCAAGGTATTGCAATGGTCCTCATGATCGCCATGACGTGATTATGGAGTTTGTGGCCTTTGTGTAAGGTTCACGTGTTTCTTGGGTGGCATGTGTTGTCGTGTGTGTGATCGGTACCCTCGTGTACTATGAATCAGTTGTCTCGTTGGTGGTCTTTGGTGGGGGACGACGGTTCCAGTAGGGAAAAGGTTGGACTTGGTTGTACAGGGGTCCTGGAGGTAACAGTTGGAACTAGAAATAAGGTTGGGGTAGTCATAAGGTTGGAACCGGGCATAAGGAAGGCATATCAACTCGTGATGGTTGATGTCACGAGCGCTTGTGTAGCCGTTGTTGTGAGTTCTCTCCTTGTGACGTGTGTAGTCACAAACGCATGTGTTTCCCTAACCATGTGTTGCCGTTGGATGTCCTATTCCTTTAGAGTTATGCATATCAGGTATTAATTTATTGTGTGGTGATAGATTATGCCTTGATCTTCTTGTGAGTTGATGTTGTCCTTGTAGTCTTGGGATGTGTTCATGTGTTCTTGTTGAGAGTGTTTGAGTCTTGTGTTGACTATTACTCTTGGTTTTGAACTTATATATATGTATTCCGTTTCGAAATGGCTTTACAAACTTATATCTTATCTATGTATGTTATTTCACATGTATTAGTGGGTTACCAGCATTATTCGCTGACCAGGCGTCGTCCCATGTTTATGTGTTTCTTTCAGGTGATGTTTAGACAGTGCGCGGTCTAGTGCCAGCTAGTGTAGCTCCTTCTTTACGTTTTTTGGCCCGTCAGCCGGTTTAGACTTAGTGTTTTGGGATATTTGTTTTAGATTTTGTTGGTCCCGATAGGGTGGTGAAAGTCTGAGGGAGGGGGGGGGGGTTGAATAGACTTTCAAGCTTTTTCAAAATTAAATAACTCTTCGGTAACTTTAACTCTAAGTAACAAGTAAATAGAGTAAGTTGAACTGCACAGCGGAAATAATAGTAAAAAGAGTTATGCCCAACCAGTAAATTAAATGTGCATGTATAAGTAAGATAGTACATGTGATATGTAAATAGTCAGAGATATCTTGAATATATAAAGGAGATGGTGCACTCAATATATAATAACAATATTCAAGATTGTAAATAAATATCGTGTCACGTCATCCGTGTGACGAATGTTACATGCAACACGTCAAACTTGCTTAGAATAATTCAATATTTAAGCTTCGAAAGTTTGAGTCACATGCATACATGAACACACACTAAACCCGGATCATTAAGATAAACTGTGAATAGTAAACGGGTTAGTCGGATGAGATAGATAGATATAGCAAATAATGTAAGTGCGTATGTAAATGAGAGAGACAATTTATAGTGGTTCGGAAGTGGCGTAATCTTCCTAGTCCACTTTTCTCCTTTCACGTCTAGGAGAAATTCACTATTTTCCACACACAATTACAATAGTGAACAAGTGCTACACAGACACTTCTTCCGGATGTCTTGCAACAGCTACACCCTGCTTCGAGTGTCTCGCACACAGCTACACTCAACTCCGAGTATTTCGCACACAGCTATACTCAACGCCAACTAAAGTGTCTTGCACACAGCTACACTTAGCAACTACGAGTGTTTTGCACACAGCTACACTCACTAGAGTATTTTGCACACAGCTATACTCTTTTCTACAAATTTACAAATACAAGGATTTGTTTCTCTCTCCAAACTAAATTTGAGACTATTCAGACTAAGTCTCTTAAAGAATATTTTGAGCACTAGCACTTTTGAGCTTTATCTCTTGATTCTATCTGTTATGTATCATCTCTACTTGGTTCTTCAAGTCTTCATGGCTTTTTTATAGTCAATCAATATATATCCGTTGGAGTAGGATAATTTGATATTTGAATTTCAATCTTCATAGCCTGATATTGTTGACCAGTAGTGGATCTTCAATTTTGATTTGATTGTCAACTTCCTGACAAAATAATATTTTATAACAACTTTGATTTTCTAGTTGTTTCTGAAAAATATTACTTTATTGTCAATTTGAATATCCAACGAATCTTTGAAAATAAATTCATCTGGTATAATTTATTTCTAGGATTAAGTTTTATATTCATGCCTTCATAAATATTTTCCGTTCTGATCAAAATGTCTTTCAGGCAATTTTGGAATCTTGTGGCATGTGAGTAAGGACTTAGAATAAATTCCTTCAAATTTATCCAATTTTCTGATCATCTTGCTCTTTTGCCACATTGTGCTCCTTTGACTTGAACATCGTGGCTCCTTGAACATTGAACATTGTGCTTTTTGACAGCATTGTTTCCTTTCATAGTTGGCTTCTTTGACACATTGTGCTCCTTCGCAGATTGTGCTCCATT
>VALG01014371.1:4503-29555 GCA_009835305.1 Ipomoea purpurea | reverse complement strand
TCCTATGTATTATTCTATATGCATTCATCTTCCCCAAGTTACCAATCGTGAAATACTATCGCGCAAAGGCAGCTTCAGAGGGATCAAAAACTGTTGCAGCAGATTTAGCTGCAGCTGGCATTACAGCACCAAGAGAAAGTGTATTGAAAAGTTCCAGCTTGAACAAGTTTAAGTTATTGGCTTCTAGCTAGCTATTTCTTTCAGATTTTGATATATAACTTCCATTACCTGCACAGGTTGATGATGCTAAGCATGTGAAGAGGCTGAGCAACAAGAAGTTGTTCATGGAAAACATTGATTATGCATTGGACATTTACCTCGTATATGTTGTAACTTTGTCGATTTTTCCTGGATTTTTATACGAGAATACTGGAACCCCACAACCTTGGCTCATGGTAACTATGATTTATTTTCAATGATTACTAGTTGCAGCTAATCATTGTATTTCTTCATGCTCTTTATTATAAGTCTCAACTTGACAGATAAAATTGACTGTTATATTCAAGTTCTTACTGCTAATTGATTCAAGCATGTATACTCATTGTAGGTATCCTACTGTTCTGGTCGCAGTGTGCAATTTCTGGGATTTCATATCAAGATACATTCCCCTCATCAAGAAACTTGAGTTAAAATCCAGGAAGGGGCTGATGATAATAACATTATCGCGTTTCTTGCTCATCCCGTGTTTCTATTTCACCGCTAAATATGGCGACCAGGGATGGATGATCGTGCTTGTATCTTTCCTCGGACTAACAAATGGTTATCACACTGTTTGTGTCCTTACTGCTGCTCCTAAAGGTTACAAGGTGGGTTGCTCTGAATCTTGATTGACTATGTTATTGCCAATCACCCAATTATCTATTCATCACAAAAACTAATCCTCTAATGTTGATAGGGACCGGAGGCAAATGCATTGGGGTAACATCCTATGTGTTGTGTCTTCTTTTTGGCATATTTTCTGGTGTGGCTCTTGACTGGTTGTGGCTAATTGGTAATTAGTGGGTTTTGAGAGAAATTCAATTATAGATTATATTATAGTGTTATTCAGTATGTTTTGTAATCTAAATTTTACAGAGAATGATTTTTCTTTATGGTAAATGATAAGTGGACTCCAAGGAGAGAAAACTCTGAACATGTGTTTTAATTTGTTTTTATTAGAGGAATATGAAAAGAAAAAAAAATAAAAAAATTGTGGCTCATATTTTTCTGGATGAATCAAAGTGTGTCATGTAAGTAGGGAGTATAAAATTAAATAAAGTAAAAAGTGGGAGTATGTGTACTATTACTCTTTATTTATATATAATTATATAGTATACGTTATATATAGATATATGATATATAAGTATATAGATATTATATATAATATATTACTATGATATATTATAAAAGCGCTTTTTATTTTGTGACTCATTTGGCAAATGCAAAACTGTTAATCTCGAATTATCATATTTTTCAACTCTCTGGAGTAAAAACATTTACCCCACAATTATTGATTTAGTGGATGAGAAGATTGCACTTAAGACTTGTTTTTAACAGAAAGGTAAATATGGAGTTGTTTTGAATCTTTATTGACTATGCACCAAAAATATAATACGGTGTAGTACTTAATTATATATTTATATGTATGCAACTATGCATAAATTCTTGCAAACTCGACGCATGCGCTATGAACTATGAATGGATGATGCACAAATATTGCACGAACTATGCACACTAGACGAATATGGTAATTATAAACCGGAATACAAAATATTTCGTGGTGAAAATAAAATAATGAGAAAAAAGGTAAAGAATTGAAACTAACACGGTTATAATACTAAATACATTTTTGTAATACGGTTATAATAATAAATACATTTTTATACTACGGTTATAATAACACGGTCCTCCTCTGCCTAGGGCAGCTTACTTGCGGCCAGTGCAACCAATTGAGTTGAGAGGGTTAGTAATATAATTCATTTTTATTTCTCTTTAAAACATTTCAAAAATAATAATTTTTCTAACACCACGTCACCTAAAAAATTTAAATGAGTTGAAAATATTATATTTATGTTGTAGACTTCTCCTTTGTTTTTTCATATTATATATGTTTTTGAGATATTATTGTGTTTCTTTTTTCTTCAAATTTTTCAACAAATTATTAATTAATAATTGAGAGCTATCTGCTGGCAAACAATTTTTAATCTATATTATAATCGTACATAGTACGGAGACCGGAGTAATTTTTATTTTTTTCACACTCTTTTCTAAACCTTAAAAATTGTTCAGTTTTTGACCTTACAGAGTTACCGTCTTACTTCGTATATTTGAACTTAAAATAAAGAGTGTACTACATATACTTCAAAAATTATACTCGCTCATTTATATTTTTTGAGGTGACAAATTAGGATGATTATTTTTATCATGTAGTCTACAGACAAAATGTCTACATCAAAAGCATGTGAGAGAGAGTACAAATTGGAAGTTTATTAAAATAAGAGTACACTAAGTATTTTCCTAAATAAAATTTTGAGTGTGATAAGTAAATATATCACCAACTCACTACATTCAATAAACAAAAGTGTGGACGATCAAATTAAGTTGATCGAATTGTTAACTTTATAATCAAAAGGTTTTAATTAAATGGGAGTAGGCTTGTTTACCTTCTTATGATCCTTTGTCGACTAGAACACAAGACAGGATTTACTCAATGCACACATTTAGATAGTGGTTGCGAATTTCTCTCGTCAGCATATGTGTATATTCATTCCAGCCTGAAATCACATATATTATAGATTCATGTCCACAAATATACATTTTTATATTGAATAAGAATATGCACATATATATGTGGTCTATTGAAGTACCAAAGATAGATACAAAATTCTTAGTTTTTAAGAACAGTTGAATCAATTTCTTAGATACTTTTTGGGATTTAGTCCTAAGGCATTATAGATTATACTTTTAGTATAGCATGTTCTACGATCAACTTCTTGACAATGAATAATTCTGCGATAAAACCCAGCTGCTACTTGAACTCTGTTAGATGACACCATTGGAAGTTATATTTCCTTCTTTTCACGCATCCAATCATCATAAAAAAAAGAAAAAAAAAAAAAAAAACTCTCTGTTGTGCGTGCAAATCTGCATATATTTATTAATTGTCCATTTTTCTCTACCCAAACATTTACATTTGTATATTATATTTGGATTATTTAAAATAACAGTTCTTTTTTAATATGATTTTGCTTTTGCACCAATATTGCTTTTGCACCACTTTCTGTTCCTTTTTTCCCACTAATTATTTGTTTTATTATCTCTCTCCTTTAATACAATGTATGGCGGCTATGGCTATGGCCTATCGTCTTCACGAGTACGGATAAGGGTGGCCAAACATAAACATAATTATGGGTCCTGCATTAATCATCAATGATTCATAAGAGATTCATATGAGGAGAGAAAGATTATCGAATGCATTGGAATCCTTAACTCCCTGCAGAATATTTAATTCACACTTTGCAGTCAAGACTGTACAGCGGCCATACCGAGGTAGACTCATCTCTTTTTCAATCTTAAATTTGTCTCCTGCTATAATTATAGCGTTTACATTCACATCAGAAGTGCACGCATTTGCTCTCCATCTCTTTCTGTTCATCTAAGTATATATATTCCTCAGAAACACATTTTCCTTGTTTTTTTTTTTTTGTTGTAGCAGAGCAAATACACAGACATGAATATTGCCATTGATGAATCAAGCAGAAACTCATCGAGGCTTGGGGTTATGTCGTGATGTTTTCTGGTTTTTCTTTCTTTTTCCGTTGTGTTGAAACTTGAAAAATGTGATTTTTTTTTTTTATTGCAGGGAAAACCGAGTGCCATAGTAGTGTGTTGGATTCTTGGACTTGGAACTCTGGTATCTTGGAGTAGCTTACTGACAATAGGAGATTACTATTATCAATTGTTTCCTGTGAGAATCCTTTTGTCTTTCTGAATGAATCTCCAGCTTTATGTTTGGTTAAGTGTTGTATGATTTTACTAAGTATTATATTTGTTGTTTTTGTTTTGCCATTAAGAAATACCATCCTTCTAGGGTGCTTCCCTGGTGTATCAACCATTTGCAATTGCAACAATTGCAATTCTTGCATATAAAGGAGAAAAGTTGAATACAAGGAAGAGAACTTAGGAGGATATATACTATTCTTCTTGGGCACATTTGCTCTCCTACTGGTATATTCGATCAACTTGGGCTTTTTACTGTCATCAGTGATGTTATCTTTGATTTATCCAAACTGATTCAATTCTCATTTGCTGGTAGTTGGATTTAGGCACATCAGGGAAGGGTGGGCTCGTAAATTACATAGGAATTTGTGTTATTGTTGCATCTTTTGGAGTTGCAGATGCCCATGTTAAAGGTGGAGTTATTGGGGATCTATCTTTCATGTGTCCTGAATTCATCCAAGTATGTTTCCAGATTCTTCGTCGAATTCCTGGTTTCTCAATCCAACTTTGGGTTTATAGTTGAGGTTGTTGTCACCTTGCATTGCAGTCGTACTTAGCTGTTTAGCTGCTTCAGGGACACTGACTGCTGCTTGAGGCTAGTGACAAAAGCATCTTTTGAACACTCCAATAATGGTCTTCGGAAAGGAGTTAGTATGTGCTTCTCTTCAGCCCCTCACAATAGAGATTGAAATTTTAACTTCGAATCCTATTTTACAACTTTCAATTATGGCTTCTGCAGTCTTATTCCTGGCAATTTCGACATTCTTTGAATTCCTATGCATTTGTCTTCCCCAAGTTACCAATCGTGAAATACTATCGCGCAAAGCAGCTTCAGAGGATCAAAAACTGTTGCAGCAGATTTAGCTGTAGCTGGCATCACAACCACACCAAGTGAAAATGTACTGAAAACTTCCATCTTGATCAAACAAGTTTAAGTTTTTGCTATTTGTTTCAGATTTTGATATATAACTTCCACTGTCTGCACAGGTTGATGATGTTAAGCAGGTGGAGAGACTGAGCAAAAAGAAGTTGTTCATGGAAAACATTGATTATGCATTGGACTCTACCTCGTATATGTTGTAACTTTGTCTATTTTCCCTGGATTTTTATACGAGAATACTGGAACCCACAACCTAGGCTCATGGTAACTATGGCTGATTTTCAAAGATTTACTAGTTTGCAGCTAATCCTTGAGTTTCTTTATGCTCTTTATAAGTCTCAACTTGACATATATATATACATACCCATTGCAGGTATCCTATTGTTCTGGTCACATTGTGCAATCTCTGCGATCTCATATCAAGATACATTCCCCTCATCAAGAAACTTGAGTTGAAATCCAGGAAGTGGCTAATGATAGCAACATTATCGCGTTTCTTGCTCATCCCGTGTTTCTATTTCACTGCTAAATATGGCGACCAGGGATGGATGATCATCCTCGTATCTTTCCTCGGACTAACAAATGGTTATCTCACTGTGTGTGTTCTCACTGCTGCTCCTAAAGGTTACAAGGTGGGTTGTTTTAAGTCTTGATTGATTGTGTTAATGACGATCAACCAATTCTTTGTTCATCATCAAAACTAATCATCTTCCTATTCTTGTTGATAGGGACCGGAGGCAAATGCATTGGGTACATTAGTGCTATGTCTTGTTTCTGCGTATTTCTGGTGTGGCTCTTGATTGGTTATGGCAAATTGGCAATAGTGATTTTTGAGGGAAAAGCAAGTATAGATTATATTATAGTATTCAATGTGTTTTGTAATAGTGATTCTAAAAAAATTTTAAAATAATTTTATAAACTCTAGAGAAGATTTCTAAATATAGAAAATAATTTTATGAACTAAATTGACCCTTCTAAAAATTTTTAAAATAATTTTATAAACTCTCAATAAACTTTCTTAATATAGAAAATAATTTTAAATACAAAATTGACCGTTCAAAAAAATTTTAAAATTGCTTTTATAAACTCTAGAAAACCTTTATAAACCTGGTTTTTGAGAAAAAATCAATTGTAGAATATATTTAGTGTGTTTGTAATCTAAATTTACAATTAATGGTTTTGTTTATATATATAAAATCTTTTTTTATTTTGTAATCTAAATTTTACATATACTCATGATTCATAAGAGATTCCTAAATATATCAAAAGTTAGGCTCATCTCTTACGTATGCATTAGTGCATCAGTTTTGCTCTCTCGGTATTTTGTTACAAAAGAGCGAAAATAAAGAAAACTTAAGTTCAAACTCTCAAAGTAAATATCATTTTTCTTATTGTGACATTGTGTGTAAAACTTTCTTTTAAATATTTTGTGATTCAATTTATAAATTATTGCATTTGTGTTAAAAATATACTCTGTATAATATTTATATTTGTCTAATATCAAAATAATGTAGAACAACCATTAACTATGATATAAACTATAATGGACACACAACATGACAACACATGCATGATGCATGCACAGCGTACACATGACATACACAAAATGTACGCACAACACGCATAGAATGTATGCAACTGTTAATGCAATTATAAGACAGTTATAAATTAGTTATCATAATTCAAAATTTTCATTTATATATAGGTATCATTTTTTGGAAAATTATTAAAGGCATAATGTGAATAACATTCTCACCCTCCAATTGATTATGCGCAGGCATAACCACTTATCAATGGTGACATTTGCACGTAGGAAAAACTCTTTCTTTTTCCTACAATATACTCTAGTGGATGGGTTCCAACAAATATTAATTTTTTTCAGTGTTGCAAAAATCGCGCCTAGGCGCCGATTAATCGACGCCTAGGCGCTAGGCGGTTGGCCACTTAGGCGCACTAGGCACCCGCCTAGACGCTCTAGGCGCCGATTAATCGCTCTAGGCGTCCTATGCGGTCTCTCAAACGCCTAGAGGGCGCCTAGCGATTTTTGCAACCTTTATTTTTTTAAAAAATTACTAGTATAATGCCCAATTATTATTAATAAAATAGGAATGATATACTATGAATAATAAAAATAAAAATATTATTTTATTACAAAAATATCACTATATATTATTTATTTAAAAAATATTCAAAATGAGTGTTTGTTAATCGTAGGTGGAAACACGTGTGAATAGGAGGTCGGATGAATTGACATAGAAACACAAGTTTATAGATTCTAATAATTTGTTTGTGTGCTGCAAAACTGAAGCGAAGACTTTTGAAATTGGGTTGTTTGTAAAGTTTACTCCATAATTTTTTTTAAAAAAAAATCTTTAAAATATTTATATGAAATTGTACTGTCTAATTTTGTATTAATAGAGTTTTATATTTTATTTTTTATTACTACTGACACCGCTACAATGTAGTTTATAGCTACTTCTCAACCTATTGAAACACAAAAAGTCAATACATAGCTATTTTAAGAATTATAGAAATAATAAATTACTAATATATGGTAACATTTTAATTAAAACCTAAATGAATTTAATTTACCATTGAAGGATGTAAGAAAAAATATTGTGTATGCATGTACATGGATAACAATAATGTGAAAAGATAATAGAAGTTATAACATCATTGATATTTTTGTCCAAAAAATTATGTAGTACAATTTTTATTGTATAAGGTATAAAAATAGTAACAGACAAAATGGACATAAATCAGGGTATAATCTGGATTAAAATTTATTGTTTTTTGATTAGATTTTAACATATATAATATAACCAAAAATAAGATACATTGAAACCATAAATATGTTATCGTTGTATCACACCTTTGAACGGACAGCTTTAATTTATTACTGAGAATATCGAAGTTGCAGAGGATTCGAAGACTGGCGAGGAAATTCTACTTGGAACTAGCCTAGGTAATATATATAATTATATATTAATATATTATATTATATATATATATTATATAATTATATTCTTATGATTTCTTCTACTGTAATTTTTCAAATTACTTACTTCATTATTATTTTTTATATTATCTCTCTCATTTTACTCCATGACAATACTGATTAAAAAAAACACCTTTTTAATATGATTTTAACATGAAATAATAAACAATGCTTTTGCACCACTTTTTGTCCCCTTTTACCATTAATTATTTGTTTTAATTATCTCTCTCTTTCAATACGGAATTGGTGCTTGCGCCTGTCGTTCTTCACGAGTTAAAGGGATTATTAGCTGGCCAACATAAAACATATTATGGGTCCTGTCATATCTTATTTATTTAATCACCCTCAAATATCATACAAATATTTTTATAATCTTTCATTATAAAAAATTAAGTATAACTATTGTATAAAATGTTCTCGTGTATATAAAACTTGCAGAATAGAAAATTCTGCAGCCAAATTTAACTCCGTGGAGTAAAAGCACAAAGGTCCAAAGTCATCGTTGACAAGTCTTTTTAAATTTAAAATGTAGGGTTTTTCTAAATACGGACTATTTGTCAAATAATTGTTCCACAGTTTTGTCAAGTTTAAGAACAACAGTTGAATCTTTAAAGGTTCAATCACATTGATTCATAAGGATTCATCATGAAAGGGAAAGATGATCGGGAAAGCATTAACTCGCTGCAGAATCTTTAAATTCACACCGGTTTACCTTTGCAGTCAACGCTGTACAGCAGGGAACCAAAGGTAGGGTCATCTCCTTTTTCACACCTTATATTTTATCCCTGCTATAATTATAGCGTTTTACATTCACAGCAGAATTGCGCCAATTTTGCTCTCTCTTTCTGGTTCATCTTAAGCTTATAGGTACACAGAAAGATATTTTCCTTGTTTTGTTGTTGTAGCAGTCACAATACTGAAAATACACAGACCATGACTACTGCAGTGAATGAATCAAGCCAAAGGGGAACCAACGAGGGCTTGAGTTATGTTGTGGATGTTTTCTGGTCTTTTTGTTCTTTTGGCTATTGTGTTTGGAAACTGAAAATTGGTGATTCTTTTTTTTTATTGCAGGGGAAAACCGAGTGCCATAGTAGTGTGTTGGATTCTTGGACTTGGATCTCTGGTATCTTGGAATAGCATGCTGACAATAGGAGATTACTATTATCAACTGTTTCCAGTGAGAATCTCTTTGTCCCTATGAATGAATCTCCAGATTTATGTTTAGTAAAGTATTTTACAGAGGATTATGTTTGTTGTTTGTTGTTGTTGTTTTGCCATTAAGAAATACCATCCTTCAAGGGTGCTTACCCTGGTGTATCAACCATTTGCAATTGGAACAATTGCAATTCTTGCATATAAAGGTGAAAAGCTGAATACAAGGAAGAGAAACTTAGCAGGATATATACTATTCTTCTTGGGCACATTTGCTCTCCTACTGGTATATTCGATCAACTTGGACCTTTTACTGTCATCAGTGATGTTATCTTTGATTTATATATTCAAACTGATTCAATTCTCATTTGCTGGTAGTTGGATTTAGGCACATCAGGGAAGGGTGGGCTTGGAAACTACATAGGAATTTGTGTTATTGTTGCATTTTTTGGAGTTGCAGATGCTCATGTTGAAGGTGGAATTATTGGGGACCTGTCTTTCATGTGTCCTGAATTTATCCAAGTATGTTTCCATATTCTTCCTCAAATTTCTGGTTTCTCAATTCAACTTTTGGGTTTTATAGTTGAAGTTTTTGTCAACTTGCAGTCATTCTTAGCTGGTGTTAGCTGCTTCAGGGACACTGACTTCTGGTTTGAGGCTAGTGACAAAAGCAGCTTTTGAACACTCCAGTAATGGTCTCCGGAAAGGAGTTAGTATGTGCTTCTCTTCAACCCCTTAAAATAAAATTGAAATTTTTAACGTTGAATTATATTTTAGAACATTCAATTATCGCTTCTGCAGTCTTGTTCCTGGCAATTTCGACGTTCTTTTGAATTCCTATGTATTATTCTTTATGCATTCATCTTCCCCCAAGTTACCAATCGTGAAATACTATCGTGCAAAGGCAGCTTCAGAGGGATCAAAAACTGTTGCAGCAGATTTAGCTGCAGCTGGCATCACAGCCGCACCAAGTGAAAGTGTACTGAAAACTTCCATCTTTTGATCAAACAAGTTTAAGTTCTTGCTATTTGTTTCAGATTTTGATATATAACTTCTATTGTCTGCACAGGTTGATGATGCTAAGCAGGTGGAGAGGCTAAGCAATAAGAAATTGTTCATGGAAAACATTGATTATGCATTGGACCTCTTCCTCATATATGTTGTATCTTTGTCGATTTTCCCAGGATTTTTATATGAGAATACTGGAACCCACAACCTTGGCTCATGTAACTATGGCTGATTTTCAAATTAGTGGGAGCTTATCATTGTATTTATTCATGCTCTTTTGAACTCATATAAGTCTCAACTTGACAGATGAATTAAAATTGGTTGTTATATTCAAGTCTTCTGACAGCATGTACAATGAACTGCAGGTATCCTACTGTTCTGGTGGCAATGTACAATATCTGGGATCTCATATCAAGGTACATTCCCCTCATCAAAAAATTCGAGCTGAAATCGAGGAAGGGCTGATGATAGCAACATTATCTCGTTTCTTGCTCATCCCGTGTTTCTATTTCACTGCTAAATAATGGGAGTCAGGATGGATGATTATGCTCAATATCTTTCCTCGGACTAACAAATGGTTATCTCACTGTCTTGTGCCCCTCACTGCTGCTCCTCAAGGTTACAAGGTGGGTTGCTCTGAATCTTGATTGAATGTATTAATGTCAATCACCCCAATTCTCTGTTCATCATCAAACCTAATCATCTTCTTGTTCATAGGGACCGGAGGCAAATGCATTGGGAAACATTCTAGTTTATGTCTTCTTTGTGGTATATGTTCGGGTGTGGCTCTGGACTGGTTGTGGTTAATTGGTAATAGTGAGTTTTGAGAAAAAATCAATTATAGATTATATTATAGTTATTCCATGTGTGTAATCTAATTTTACAAAGAATGAATTTGCTTATATATATACAAAAGCGCTTTTTATTTTGTTTCCATTTTGTAATCTAATTTTACATATACTCATGATTCATAAGAGATTCCTAAAAGGTAGGCTCATTTTTACAAGTGCATTGGTTTGCCCTCTTGTTTTTTGCTACAAAATAACAAAAATAAAGAAACCGTAAGGTCAAACTCTCAAAGTTAATACCCTTTTTCTTATTATGACATTGTGTGTAAATATTTCTTTTTAATATTTTGTGATTCAATTTGTAAATTGTTATATTTGTGTTAAAATATCCGTATATATTTATATTTTGTCTAATATTAAAATAATGTAAAACAACAATTAACTATGAGTATAAACTATAATGGACACACAACACATGCAAAGCGTACGCACGACATACACAAAATGCACGCACAACGCACATAGAATGTATGCAACTATTTATATTGTTAATATATATTTTTTATGTATATTTATACTATATTTTTATTATTTAATTTTAAAAGTTTCATATATATTGTTTTTTTATTACAAAGGAAGGGAAACACCACATATACTATCTACGCATTAGGAGTCAATTCTATACTAGTCACTACAGCCACTTGGTATATATACTGTTTTTCAATAACGCAATAAATTTTTAATTTAATTAAATTACGAAGAAATATACTCCGTAATAAATATGACAAGTATTAAAATAATTGAATATAGAACAAAATTCCCAACCAAACGCGACCTTATTGATTTGATGTCAAGTCCTCCCAAATCGTCCCCGGTTTGCTCCGATTCAAATGTGCCGCCATGGCCGGAGAACTCGAAGGATTCAAACTATGGCAAATGAAATTTAATTCTTACAGTAGTTCAGTTTGAGTTGCGCAGTTGCTTAATCTAATCGTTGATGAAACCATGGCGGCGGTGAACCTTCGCTCTTTGCTGCTATCCTCTGCATTTCTTCGCTTCTTCTTGATCCTCTACGGCGAATGGCAAGATGCCCACATGGAAGTACGATACACCGACGTTGACTACCTCGTATTCTCCGACGCCGCTGCCTTGATGGCCAAAGGGGATTCCCCTACAAAAGATCCACCTATCGCTACTCACCCTTAATTGCTTTCCTCCTCACCCCAATTCATTCCTTCACCCTTCTTGGGGAAAATTCCTCTTTTCCGCTTCAGGTATTTCTTATGGATTCAGTTTTAGTTTTACTATTATTTCTGAATTTCTTGTAGTTCCAAAAAAAATAGTATTTTTTTTCTTTCTTTTTGCTGCAAAAGTGTTCTGTAAGGGCCTTTGCTATATTGAAATGTTAATTGTGTATTGCGGCAGATCTGCTGGTGGGATTTCTGATACACAAAATCTTGAAGCTAAGAGGGGTGCCGGAGAAATTGAGTACCTATTCAGTAATGGTATGGCTTTTCAATCCATTTACCTTTACCATTGGAACTGTGGAAACTGTGAGCCCATTGTTTGTGCTATGGTTCTTTGGATCATTGTCTGTCTCATGAATGGTAAGTCTTTAATATCTTTTAGCTTAAGTTCAGAAATTATTTGTGGAGGAGTTATACCTGCATTACAATTTCTTGTCCTTGCCCACGAAGGCAAAATTCCCTCAGTCCCGGAGTCCCCACATCCCGACTTTGACAGGATAGCGGAGGGGTAAATCATAGCAGGCCATTAGGTGGGAGGACCAATGTTTGGTGCTCACACGGAGCCCACCAAACATTGTGGCTGTCAGACTCGATCCTATGGTCTTACCACAATCTACCACCTTGCATTGCAATTTCTTAGTCACCTTATTGGGCAGTCACTAAATCCATATTTATTTATTTCGTTTCTTCATTTTGTCAATTTTAGCTGTAAGACAATGTTACATGAAATTTTGTACCATTCCATCTGGCTTCTTTGATTAATTCATAGTTCCTGTACATAACAGTTATCTACATTTCAATTAAAAAACTCATCTTTAATGTGTCTGATGTTTTCTTGACCACAGATTGTCTTATACAAGCTGCACTTTGGTATGGATTTGTTGTCCACTTGAGAATCTATCCTATAGTTTATGCACTCCCAATAATTTTGGTTCTTGATCCTCTAAACTTCCAGCCTAGTAAGAAGCCCAGGCTTACAGATTGGAGTGCTAGAAAGCCCCAGGTAGCAAAGAGTTCAGGTTGTAGAAAACTTCCCGATCTGCAGTCTCTTTGGTCTTTCTTCACGAGCATGTTTACTTGGAGGAGACTTATGTTTGGATTTATTTCTGGTTCTGTGTTCTTTATCTCAACTGGATTTTCTTCTATCTGTATGGATGGGAATTCTTGAATGAAGCGCTGCTATATCATCTCACTCGTACAGACCCGAGGCACAATTTTTCCATATACTTCTACCACAATATCTGAATTATGAACGCGATTTCTCAATCTTGGAGAAACTCGTTTCTTTTCTTCCTCAGATTATGGTGCAGCTTGCTCTCGTCATCTGTTTTGCCCAGGACTTCCCATTTTGTTTTTTCGTGCAGACAGTTGCATTTGTTGCATTTAACAAGGTTTGTGAACGCTGCTCAATCGTTTTTAGTTTTAATTATCCTTTCACTGTATGCAATATATTTCCCTCTCGCTTTCCTTATAAGAACTATTCCTCATTTACAGGTCATAACAGCTCAGTATTTTGTCTGGTTTTTCTGCCTATTGCCCTTGATACTACCTTGGACTAATATGAAGCTGAAAGGTAAGGGCTTGGCTTGCATTCTTTTGTGGATTGGAGCTCAGACACATTGGTTGCTGTGGGGTTATTTGCTCGAATTCAAAGGGAAGAATGTCTTCATCCAACTTTGGATAGCAAGTTTGCTGTTCTTGGCTGCAAATACCTTTGTCCTTACCAGTATTATAAGGCAACACTATTACTCTCCAGTCTTCCGCCACTCGCAACATGGAGTTTCAAACAAAACTGTGAAACACGAATAAGGAGTCCTCAATTCACACGGGATTTTCAGTATCAAAAGTTTTTTTTTTCATTTTGGGATACCCTTAAGAGGGACGAGTGACTTGAACTGCTAACCTTGTATCTAGGAAACTCATTAGGGAAATTAGCTAAATTTTGTGTAAACTGTGTTTTTTGAGGGTTGATTTTTATACCTCAGATTCTCAGTAATGAATGCATTTTCTTTCTATTCTGCCCCATTGCAAGAGATTTTTACTACCAGCCACTAAACGTTGATTAGTTGATCACTTGACTACTTGATTGGGGTTCGAACCCTCCAAGAGCAGGTTTATTTTTGTCAAATGTAAAGCATGATTCATCGAATTTATCAATCACAACAGAGGTAGATATGCGAAACGAAAATGGATTATGTATTTTTTATACTATGTTGTCTCTTTGGTAAAATGGACATGAATGTTGATTCCATGTTAGACTATGAATATTGATACTTGGTCTGGTTCCTTCATGGCACTCATCATCTCTTCCGTGAAGCTAATGACAAAAGAAGCTTTTCCAAACTTCAAGGAAAGAATATACTTCATACTTCTCTTAATACGTATATTTTAATAAAAATCATGGTATTCTAAATGCATTCAACTTGAGAGTATTCTATACGGAATACTAGTAAAATAAGCAGTTAAAAGAGATTCAAAATTCATATATAGTTTTTCATGTTTTCGAGGTCAATGGTCAATAACGTGCTATCACAATGGATTGCTAATCCTTATTTGTTGCATAAGAATCAATTCCTTGCTGGTGCAGAATACTGCATGAACTTCCTTTTACTCCACTCCAACCTGCAACATAAAAGATGCATGAACACTATTTTATCAGAATGATCTTAAAGGCTTTTGAGTTTTGGTTCTGAATCTGAGAACATAGTATTAAGGAAGAGAAGAAGATATGTTGATGACATATAGCAGAAATTACTAGGATGTGAGAGATTAGTTGACAGGCAACAAGAATGTTGATTAGGAACAGGCATAAAGGTGGCACCTCGCGTCGAGTGACATGGGAGAAACCAGAGATTGGGTGGACTAAACTGAACTTCGACGGGTCATGCAAGAGCAAGACAGGGAGATCAAGCATTGGGGGGATTTTCAGGAACCACGAGGCCGAATTTCTGCTGGGATACGCTGAGTCCATTGGGAAATCCAACAGCACAAATGCAGAGCTGGCTGCGCTCAGAAGAGGTATGGAGCTAGTTCTGGAAAATGGTGGACAGATATATGGGTAGAAGGGGATTCCAAGTCGCTGGTTGACATGATTGTGCGGAAAAGGGGTGTTAGATGTGCAGAAGCACAGAAGCATCTTCATCAGATATATTTGATCATCCAGAACTCGACAGGTTCACCGTCACTCATGTTTTCAGGGAAGGGAATAGAGCGGCTGATAAGTTCGCGCAGTTGGGGCACCATTTGAATCACCCTCACATTTGGCACGATGCTCCTCCTATGCAAGTTACCCGTATTGTAGATGAAGATGCACAAGGTAAGAGTTTTCTTCGATCAAGATAGAACAAACAAACGATTGCAGACGAAAAATGTACATATTGTAATGAACAGCAGATGATCTAGTTGTATCATAGATTCATAGACAAAGAAATGGAATTGCCAACAACAAAAATGTACATAGGCAAGTTTCATTTATGTATACTTCTTTGAGTCCACAATATTGAAGAATTAAACAATTACATTGTGAATACCTTTCTCAAGAATCTCTGTTTGTTCTTGACACAATTATAAGCCGAGGTGACAGCTTTGTGAACCAAAAAGCTAAATACAAGGTAAGACTTCTCCTAACAAATTCTTGCCACAGGTGAGAGCCTGGGTGACAGTTTTATGGACTAAAATGTTATATAAGGCAAACTTTTCCTAAGAAATTTGTTTGTTTGTACTAATCTGGACTGGGAGTTCTTCTCATGGGGCCATAATTCCCTCAATTGTGTATGCTAGTGACTTTGCCAAGTCAGCTTTGAGCAGCAGTGTACGTAGCGTGTGCATTATGTCGTAATCAGGATCAAGTTTCCGTTGCCAACCCTGTCAGAATTTGACAAGTTTTTATGACTTCAAAAAACAAGCTAAAATGAAAATAGAAACACTGGTCAATTTCATTCTTCTATACTTGAAAAAGAAATTACCTCTAGGACTAAAGTTGTCACCATCACAGCACAGACATTTCCGTCAATGTTTACTTGATGACGCCTAACTTGCTCAAGTAGATGATGCATGCAGTCGCAGGATGGACTAGATCACCTTCTGGAGTACCCCAAAAATCAAATGACTCTTTCACCTCCTGTTAGCAACAAAGTTCAAACATAAGACTCATAAGATTCATCACATCAAACACCATAAAATCTACCTTTTAAAGAATACTATCAGCACAAGCGGTAATACTCTAGAATGAAGTGTCTTGGTATGCCTGATGAACTGTTTAAGGCCATAAAACTTATAAAAGTATACCTTAATGAAGGCGTCTGGATCGGGCAGTCCTGCTTCTTTGATAATCTCAATGTGCACTCAGCTGCTGTGCGGCCATCTCGGGTGGCAACAGCCTTGAAAAACTCTATTAAATTTCCTCTATCATTTTTAGAAAGTTCAGCAGTCATGCCTACATCAAGGAAAATGACATGAGGCTTAATTTTGGAGATACGTCTCCGGATGACTTGCTCTGAGGTACCCGTACTAGAATATTCCCAGGATGCATATCAGCATGCATAAAGTTGTCTACCTGGAGGAAGGAGACATATTTCAGAAGCCAGTTCTATGCAGAAAATAGGTTTAGTAATGACACTTTCCTTTTAACTAATATGTTATTTAACACACTAACTCATAGTATAACTTTGAGTAGAATTTCTTGTAATTCATCAAATTACTCTCGTTATATCTCAAATAACAATAGACAAACTCATACTTTCTAGCAATACAAAAACTTGTAAGAATAACTAACAGCATGAGCCATGGCATTTGATGCCAAAAAGCTGCGGGGTCAAAATAATGAAATATTACCATTCAAACTTTACTACACCTACACATGATCAACACACACTTTCCTAGTCAAGAGCCATGGCATTCAATAACAAGAAGCTATGGGATCAAAATATTGCCCTCGAAACTTTCCTACTCATGATCAAAACATACTTGGAATTCATCTAATCAGAGAAAGTCTATATCTTTTTTCTACTATATCCTATGCAGGTTTAGGCACGAGTCAATTTCCAAATGGAAACTATAAATCCTATGAACATTATATTAACACCTTTAATTCCTAAACAAAACACCTGTGAAAAAGCTATTGAGGTCTTGTCATGTGGGATAACTTAAAAATAAAATAAAAAAAATAAAGTGGGGCAGGGTGACACAACTGGCAAACTAGCATCAGATTGAGTATAATTGTCATTAACAATGGAGAGTACAAACTAAATGAACTACTAAAGGTGTTGAAGTAGTTGAAGTAATTGCATATTAACAAAGTAAAATGAAGAATATCTTACCAGAAGCATTTTGAGAAGCGCATTGGTCCCAATGTGAGCAAGAGCACTCTTAAGTCGCTCATTCCCCTCCAGATCATCAACATAGTGTGACACACACTCTCCTTGCTCAAAAGTTTCTACCAGTACTGCAGGATGCACTAGAGGATATACAGGCTTAGGAAAAGAGACATCCTTCCATCTCGGAATTATAAATGAAACGACTCAAATGAGAAGCCTCTCTTGCAAGATCTACTTGGGACATCATAAAAACTGCAAATTGCTGGACACTTTCATCCAGTCTCAACCATTTTAGAGCAGGCATGAACTTCGATATTTTAGCAATCAAATTGATTATTTCAAAGTCTCTTTTAATAGATTCACCAACTCCAGGATGCCTAACCTTGACAGCCACATCAATGGGCTTAATCTCCCTACCATGATATTGATACTTCAATGTAGCTCGATGAACCTGAGCTATACTTCCTGATGCTACAGGTGTTTCCTCAAAATCATCAAAAATTTCAGAAATTTTACGACCAAAAGCTTTCTCAATCACTTTTTTTGAATAGGCAAAGCTATGCTCAGGTGCCTTGGTGTGAAGCTTTGACAGCTCAGTACACAAATCACTAGGGAACAGATCCGGTCGTGTAGCTGCCCACTGGCCCCACTTTATAAATGCTGGTCCAGCTCTTTCAAGTGTATGATGAATAACTTCTAGCCACATTTTCCGGAAGTGAGGCCCAAAAGTATCAGCAAATGGAGCCAATGCTATGCAAGGTGTGAAGAGTATTGTCAAATAAATTGCTCTTAACAATAAAACAACACATTCAAATATTGAAAGGACCAACTGTGTAAAGATAGCATGACCATCTTGAGCATGCATGTAGAATGTATTCTTTGGATGGATGAAATCCATGTCATATGGTGCCCGTGCCAATGCAATATTTCTTCCACATACTATGGCAAAAATTCCAGGAACAATCACATATGAGCGGGTCAAGGCCAAGCTAAAAGCTTGAGCACTTTTACTTATAGGGAGAGAAGTCCACCCCTTAGATAATGATATCTCGAAGAAGCTCTTCCAAGCACGTTGGGCATGATGTGCAATAGTATTATTTGCTGAATTGGCTGGGTATTTTTTGGGAAAATTGCCGGATAGACCATTTTTTATGCTGTATGCCGTGAATGAATTATACCCTCTAGCAGAATGTGTACATTGCTGGTAAAATCTGTAAAGAGGAGAATACCGTCCATCCCTAATGAGCATTCCATATTCCCTTCCATCTTGACTGATACTACTCCAATTTTTATGTAGTGATTTTGAAACTCTTTTTACATTACCAATTGCCAAGAATCTGTCTCCCAGTTACAAATCAAAATACAGTCAAAAAGATGCATTGAAAATTTTAAGTTCATTGGAGATAAGAAATACTCCCAATACAATCAACAGAGTCCAATTTGCAACTGTAACAATGCACTAAAATCAGAATATCCAAAATGAAAACTAAACACAAATACATAGAGAAAGATGAAAGAAATTATGAAAACTATTCCATAAAGAATTAATGTCCCAATGGACTATTAAGAATGCATCAATGATAAATAATAATGCTTAAAAGAACTACCCATAAAATTTGAAGATTTAAAGTTCACCATTACAATAGATCCTTTCTCCCTCTATGATGTTGCTTTAATCACTGAATTCTGAAACTCTTTAGACCCTTTCAAGCTATCAACTTGTTTAAATTACTTTATAAAAAGCAGTCTCAGTTCCATTTTTTCTAATAATAGGGCTTCAAAATCAAGTGGACACTTTTTCAAACACTGATTTTTACTTCTTTTTTTCTTATAATTTTCTATCATTCTTCCCTCCAGGGTAGCCCGGTAGAGATGGCAGTAGCTTCTAGCTCAAGCTGCAGGTTTTATATTTCAAACGTGCTCTTCCTTTTCTCTCACCTTATAGACCATATTTAAAGTTTTAAACATGCTAAAGCTTGTGCAACTCCTAACATGCACTCACTTTCTACAGATTCCTGTCTAGACAATAATTTGACAACCTAACCAGCATAATTCGACACTGAAATTTTAAATAAATAAAATTCCCAATTTAAACAGTAAATCTCATCCTGAATCTAGGAGGATTGCATTAAAAAATCTTCAGTTTCTCACAAGTAGCAGGATTGCTTCATAAATTCTAAATAAATCTAGATCATAACAGATCAAAACGAAAACAACATCGCAATTGAATCGCGAAGAAAAGTCTCACATATAAAATACCTAAGCTTATGTTCACTAAATTAGTTAGAACCAACAAAATCTCATTATTTTGCAACTCAATCATGGACAACAAACCGAGAGAGAGAGAGAGAGAGAGAGAGAGAGAGAGAGAGAGAGATGGAGCGACCTTGACATGGCGGAGAGAACTCAGAGGTCGCTTCAGATGTTGGTCGAAAATAGCGTGCGCAGTAAAAAGCAGTGTCAGCGTATCGAATCGTCAAGGAGAAGAGCACGCTCTGGAGATCGTTGAAGAAGAGCAAGGGCGAAGCATATTGTTAAAGGAGCTGTGGTACGCGTGGTTGTGGTGCCTTCTTGCTTGGGACAGACGATCAAGAAGAGCAAGAAGAAAGGGATGTTTGGTAAAACCTAGACGGCGAGGCGAAGAGGAAATAGGCTGGAAATTTGGTGTGATGCTAAGGTTCGGGTCGGACCACTGGTTAGAGGCGGCTCCAAGAGTCCTGGATGACCAACTCACCAAGGCCCTCATTCTATTCCTACAATTGTTATGACGTGGGCCCGTGGGGCACAGTTCTAATACGACGCCGTTTGGTAATTTTGGCACAGTTCTAATGGGCCCAACAATTAGGAATGTGGGCTGCATAGCGCTTTGGGTTATGTTGCCAACGTTGGCCCAATATCCTAAACCATTCCTGATCATTTGTAGGCCTCGGGAAACAGACTACAAATTCAAACATTGGCCTTCTATTTGCATTTTTTGTTATCTCGTAAAAATTTATATATAACTGTTCTTAATTATTTTTTTAATAACAAATTAAGTTAAACAGTCAATATATTTTTTTCTTTTATGTATTTTGGATTTTCAAACTCAAAAGATTTTTTTAGCTTAAAAGTCATATGATGTAACAAGCTTCTTCATAGTTCATACATAGCTGCTAATATTAACTGACTACAATATATAGCGTGTGAATGTTTCACCCCGATGCAATACATACCATCCGGCATTGACACCTTTAATTATTAGAGAATTAAATATTGGTTATTTATTAAACAACAAGTTAAATACGAATTTTGGTCATTATTATTTGAATTTTTAATTGAACGGACAACGGTTTTTTTATGGTTTTATTTACCATATATTTTGAAAATTATAATAAAATTTAGATTATATTGACGAAATATTGAGTAGTAAAACTGGATAATCATATCATTTCAAGACATAAGGATGTAAATCTTTTTCATAAATCATAATTATAAGGACAATTATAATCTAAACTTTAGAAAAGTAAGTTTACTTTAAGGTATTAATTTTAAAGATTGCACTTATACTTTTAATATAACATCATTTACTCATAAGAACGGGGCTATAAAATTTTAAAAATCGACCCACGGGTAGGGTGAGTTTGAATTTGTATTTAGATGTCATTTTCGAAATTAAAATTAAAACGTACGACTAATTCCATCTATGGATGGGATATTTTGGTGATGTTTTTATTAAATATATTGACAACCATGTTTCACTGACATCATTATTTTAAATTAGTAATTTTTTTATTTACTATTATACTATGCTTATCTAACGCAGCCACAGTCAAATGTCATCTCACGTTTCGGCCGTGACATAACAAGCTTCTTCTAGAATCTACATTCATACCCTTCAAATCCGAAATCACCATTATTAAAAGTTAACCTCACTAAGATAATCCAGCTAAATTGGTCAAGTTAGGGGTGTTTGGTTGACATGAATTGGGTTGAAATTGAATTGCAATTCAATGAAATGATAGAACTACATTGTTTGGTTGGAGGGAATTGCAATTCCATGAAATTGCAATTTCATCAATTCATTGAATTCCAATTCATAGGCCCCCCTATGAATTGCAATTCAATGAATTTATATAAAGGGAAAGGGGTGGAAAAGACATATTTGTCCTTGAATGTTATTATTAAAATTATTACACACCAAGGGTATTTTAGTCTTTATCTCACTTATTCCGTTTTCATTATTCCTTCCTACCAAACAATGTAATTGTAATTCCTACTTTATTCTTTTCCACCGAATTACAATTCATTTTCCTTAATTCCTTCCTTTCAACCAAACACCCCGTTATATGTTAAACTTGCAGTGAAATTAATATATTAATTTCTTAGTTTGAATTAGTGAATTATGATAATTTAAACTGATTTACTTAAATGTAAAAAAAGTTAATCCTACCGAGCACTGGCTATGATATTTCAAATTGAAATCTCAATAAGAGAGAGCTATTGACCCTTTTTTTATTATGTTGGTCATTTATGAGTAATCTATTCAAAATCTTAAATTTATTAAAAAACTTGTAGCCACTATTCTATTGTGCATTTTGAGTGAAACTCATCTTGTAATCCTAATTAGTAAAGAAACATAAAGATCAGAAGTAAATCAACTTAAATTTCAATTACTGATTGACTCAAACTGAGAAAGTCAATAGACAACTCTTACGAAATCAAAATCGGAACCTTATAAACCACAATGTCACGAGTTCGAATCATTGCCTCTTGATTTAGGTCGATCAGCTTTGGGTGATCTAGATTAGAAAAATCTTGTGACCTGCTCTTTTCCCGATTAGGGTTACAAGACAAAGTTTACCCACTCCGATCCTGTGAAATTTCCGTCATCATTTCCAAAGTAATAATAATAATAATATAATAATATAATAATAATAATAATAATAATAATAATAATAATAATAATAATAATAAGATTTTAAAAAAAAAAAAATTCATCGGAACCTTATGGTTTCAAAACGCCAAACCTACTCTTCCACTAAGGAGGGAAATTTTGTCGTAGTATCGCTTCGTTTTGATTTAACTGATTACGCATCTGCTGAAGGAAAAAAGAAGTTTCAATAAATTACTTTTTTAAAATCATATTTACCTTTTTTATTGACTAATATGATCAATATTCGTCTATTCAATACAATCGTACAATAAAAATATTTATTTATTTATTTTATATATTAATTCTTTTTTTTAATCAATACAATATCAATGATTATCCTACATTTGAATTTTATATGTATCACCAACTCAAAATATTCATCCTCTTATAGAACTTTGAATAGGATTGCACTATATATTAGTATTAATTTTTATATTAATTATGTATGTTCAATTATCTAAGGGAGGCTTCATGGGTATGAAACCATATATCGACCAAACTACAAAATCATTAAAAATTGAACTTTAATTTGTCCCACTGTATTTGAACTGTTCAATTATCTTTTTTTTTTTTTTTTTTGCTATCCTTATCTAGTGAGTCGTACTTGTAGAGTTTAACTCCTTACGTGAATGAAAGTCTGATCTATAACTTTTTAATATAGTATATCTTTTATCAAAGTCAAAATTTTTACGTTACATTTTTTACTAAATATTTTATCCAGTAAGTATGTGATACGTATCATAAATAAATTTTTGTCACAGCACAATTTGCCTCGTAATGCCAGTACAAAGTAATTATGTAAAATGGTCTAAAGTTAAATAATGACTTGATGAAAATTTATGGTCAATGTAGACCTGTCAAACATTGTTAATTATGGATGAATGGAAGTTTTTTCAATAAAAATGGTGATATTGAAAGCAAAGAAGTTGACTGGAAAATCATACCATTTATTTTTCCAAGTGGTGTACTGTCATCTAAAGAAGAAGAAAGTTTGAAATTTACAGGACATCATTATCATAAAGTCAGAATATTAAAATTTTATTTTCAGTATAACAACCATAAATTAATTTAAACTTTTAGTTTTATTTAGAGGGTCACAAAATCACACTAAACCGTTTCACGAATCTTTATCCGTGAGACGAGTTGGGTCAATATGAAATGTAATACTTATATTAAAAAAATGTAATACTAATGGTACCATGTAAGACTATGTGGTCTAATGGTACCCGGGTTGGACTTTCATTTGGAAGATTGTGAGTTTGAGCCTCAGTGGAAACGTTACTATACTGTACTTTTGAAAACAAATGTAATACATATACATTTACATTTTGATGTAAAAATATTTTTTTTTTCATAAAAATATTACAATTACGTACCCTAAGTAATGTTACAAGTGTTTGTTGTGATTTGTAAGTTTCAATTAAATCTCAAATTAATTTAATTATTAACAAACAAATCGATCATTTTCAAAGTTCACTACATATATATACCCATGCCACAAAAATTAGGTAGAAATAAATCAATAATGATTTTCGTGTGTGTGTGTAAACTACGAGGTGGCCCAGTTCTTTCTCTGTCTATTTAACGGTTCAAGTCCACCCGACTAATTTTCGTTCGCTCCGAGAGGTCATGGGAGCTGGCCCTACAATGATTTACTTGTATAATAGAAATTCACTATTAATTAAACACGTAAATTAAGGGTGTGTTTGGTTAACATGTTTAGCTCTAAGGAATGCGTATCAAAGTGATTGATATTGTTTAGTTGATAGGTTTTTAGAACACTACTATGAATTTCAAATACCCCTTGATTGAAAAACTCATATCCAAATAAAATAAGTGTATTGCTTTGATTAGTGCTTTTAATTTTTATTTTTTTTTCATATTAGTGTTTTGGATATCTTTTATTAGAATCAATTGTCTTGATTTTGTATTTTTTATATTTTTAAAATCTTTATTCTCATTATATGATCATACATAACCAAACAATATTATTGATAATCATTCTCATTACACCTTACTACCAAATATGCAAAATACTTTCATTAAAATCCGTTATCATTACTAAATATTTGATACTCGTTCTGATTCCAATTCCCATGTACCAACCATACACACCCTAAAATCATACTCCGTAATGAAAACGTAAGAGAAAGTGAGAAAGGCATAAACCATAGGAAGTATTGCTTTTTCTTTGGGCGGTCGAAAGATGGAAAAATGTGAGAATATGACCCTTTTGAGTTTTGAGTTTTGGGGTATATGGTCGGCTACGTTCCAAGTCAAAGTATGCCTTTCTTATCCTTTATCCTATAGATATATATATATGTTCCAACATATATCAGTCTTTCGACACGTTTACTTCCTATATGTATATCGATACTGCATTAATTATTACTTCATATCAACGAAATGTTCATATGTACATTTAATAGCGACTGTGAAAGCTTCTTTTAATTTGTTTCAACTTTAAAAAAAAAAATCAACATATTGCGACTTATATTTACATGCTACAATTCGTATCAAAGAAAATAATACTATATAAAATATAAAGATCTTGTAATTTACCAAGAGGTAATATGTTCAACTATCATTATTTATATATGTATGCTAAATTTGAGTTTATTCATAGAGTTCGATTTTTGCCAACCTTCTCTCAGTTGAGCTTGTCGTAGAGGATCTTTCTAGTGTGATATTATGATTTACTCAATGTGAATTTTTCTCATTACAAAAAGAAGAAAAAAAAAAAAGAGTTGGTAGAGGAGCCTCTGATTTGA
>VALG01014368.1:0-10971 GCA_009835305.1 Ipomoea purpurea | reverse complement strand
TACAAAAAAACACCATAAGAACACAAACCACGCACCTTATGATACAAATCACGCACCTTAAGCACACAACAAAGCACCTAAGGACACAAACTACGCACCTAAGGTTTTAAAATGGTTCACCTTAAGTTTCACACAACTGACGCACCCCTTAAACATACAAATCACGCACCTTAAGAAGGAAAAAATGCACCTTAAGGAAACCCACGCACCTTAAGTTTCAACAACTCCTTACGCACAAAACGCACGCACCTTAAGCACAAAATTCACGCACTTAAGCACAACGCATGCACCTTAAGCACAAAACTCAGTCACGTTAAGCACAAAAACCACACACATTATTGACCTAAATGCAAAATTACCAAATTGCCACCATATTTTTTTATTTAAATTTGGTAATCCTGGACGTTGATTTAAGCAAAATCAATGGCTTTCCTCTCACCGCACAATCGCACCTGGGCACACCAACCGCATGTGAATCTAATTCTATATACGGGCTTATGAAGCAGCTATTCCATTTCTTGTTGTTGAGAAAGATAGATTCAAGTTGATGATTGAAGCTGTTGGTCAATTCGGTTCGGGAGCGCATGCACCAAATAGATATGGATTGAGTGAAACATATTTGAAAAAAGAGGTTGATCGAGTTCGAGACAATTTGAAGGTGCATGAAGCGGAGTGGAAACTAAATGGCTGCTCAATTATGACTGATGCATGGACAGATAGGAAGAGACGAAGCGTCACGAACTTGTTGTCAATTCAAGTTTGGGCACTGTTTTTTTTTTTTTTTTTTTTTTTTTTTTTTTTTTTTTTTTTTAATCTTCTAAAGAATGTTCAAGTGAGGCACACACAAGTCGGTTTATATTTGAATATGTGGAGCAGGGCATTCAAAAGTTGGAGATGAGAATGTTGTTTAAATTGTAACAGATAATGTCGCGAACAACATGAGAGCTGCTAAATGTTGAAGGAGAAGATGCCACAGATATTTTGGACTTGTTGTGCAACTCATTCCATTAATTTAATGCTTGAAAGCATTGCAGGTATATGCAATTGTGCAATCAATGTGAAATCTTAAATCTTTAAATCTTTATTCTTAAATAGTTAAATTTTAAAATTTAAATTGTTCATACTTGAATGCCTTGCAGGTTTACCACGATTTAAAAAAGTTCTTGATTAGGCAAAGAGTTTGACTATCTTTATCTATGCGCACCATAAAACATTGGCAATGGTGAGATCCTTTACAAAGAAGTGTGACATAATTAGGCCAGGTGTGACTAGATTTGCTTCTGCATTTCTTACTTTGCAGCTAGTAAGAAAATTGAATAAAGGGCTATGTTTACAAGCAATGAATGGGATGAATGTAAGTTTGTCAAAACAGTTAAAGGGAAAAATGCCTATTTCTACTGTTTTGAATACTTCATTTTGGCAAGGGGTTACATTATGCTTGACGATTTTTGCACCGTTGGTGAAGGTGCTTCGGCTTGTTGATCAGGATAAGAAACCTTCAATGAGATTTGTTTATGGTGAGCTTATGCAGGCCAAACAAGACATTAAGAAGGCATTTAATGAAGTTGAAAGAAACTATGAGGCTATTATTAAGATAGTCGAACACAAGATGAGCAATTGGCTCGATTCTCCTCTTCATTTGATGGCTTGCATGTTGAATCCTTATTATCATTTTAAGGATCCCTAGCTTCATTTGGATGTAAATGTTTCTCTTGGATGCATTGAGTTTCTCGAAATATATTATCATGGTGATATAGAAATGCAAAACAAGGTATTGAATGATAAATTGTCCAAGTATAAGAAGAAATATGACATATTTGAGAAAATAGTTGTGGTTAAAGGATGTGAGTCTAATAATGAGCGATATGATCCGGGTAAATAAGTTACATACTATGATACTAATTTTAATTTTTAATTTTAATTTTTTATTTGTAAGTTTGTTAGTAAATCTTTTGATCTTTTATACAATTTTAATGTAACAATGTGGTGGTCAACTTATGGTTCGAGAACTCCAAACTTGCAAACAATTGCTATAAAGATTCTATCTCTTACTTCAAGTTCATCGGGTTGTGAAAGGAATTGAAGTACATTTGAAGGGGTTAGTTAATTTTTGTTACTTTACGTCTTTACTAAGTTATTTTTCATTTTTGTTTGCACACTTGATGGAATGAATGAATGATAGTTGATACATTTTTTTGCATATTTGTGGATACATACAAAAAAAGGAAATAGGTTGGAATCTAATCACCTAAACAATCTAGTTTTTTTGTGCAATTCAATGCAAACTTGATGAACAAAAGAAAAAAAGAGCAAAATGTTGAAACATTACTTGCTTGTGATGCAAGTTTGGCACAAGATTGGATTGTTGATAATGATGAAGTTGGGGTTGATGTTGAAGATGAAGTGGCTAATAATTAGGAGGGTGATGAAGCATTAAGACAACGACGGAGTAGTAGATTGAGAGAGCTTGAAGAAGACAACTTTGAATCCGAAAGTGAAGAAGAAGATGTGGTTGTTGAGTTTGAAGATGATGAAGGTCATGTGATAGATGGAGAACAAAACCTTCAAAGTTGAATTTGATATCTTGTTGAACTTAAGTGTCATGTACTTTTTTTTTTTTTTTTGAAATTTGATGACTTGGAGTTTTTTTGTATTGAACTAACTATTGATATAATGATGATATCTTTATTTTGAACTTTTGGAGTTTGTATGGACTATGACTATGTAGTATGTATTATGGATTAATGGATTATGGAGTCAAAGACTATGATTTGAAAATTAGAATGATGTATATGTGGTTTTAATGTTTATTCTTTTAAACTTTTAATAAAGGTTATAAAAACAGGTTTTAATGTTTTATGTATTCAATTTCTTATGAAAATGTGTTTAATGCTATAAAATTTTAACGTGTAATTCACTAATTCTTTAGAGTTGTATGTTTTTTTTTTTTTTTTTTTTTGATACTATTGACCCTGTTAGGGTTGTATGTTTTTTTTTTTTTTTGAATACTATTGACCTGTTACATTGTAGTATCTGTTCATATACTTTCTCAACCTACTGAAGCCCAACGAGTCAATACCACCTCCACTGAGGCTCAAACCCATGACTCCCACTTGGGAGAATCACTTCATGCCGCTTGACCACAAGGTCTTTGGCTTACAATTGTATGTATTACAATTAAACTAATGAATTATAATTTTATAAATGTTTATTAGGTAATAGGTATTAAAATTTTACAATTTTTAGTTCTGATTTTTTTTTAAAAATTCAAAGATAAATAAAAAAAATAAATAAAAATTGGGGCGCCTAACGTGTTTTGCAACCTTGTGCATAGATTTTACCGATCTGAACAAGGCCTGCCCGCTGGATCCATATCCCTTTGCGAGTATCCATTAGATGGTCGATGAGACGACCGGGGACCGAGCTGATGAGCTTTATGGAGGCTTTTAAGGGCTACCTCAGGTCATGATTGTCCCAAGAAGATGAGAGAAAAACCTCCTTCGTCACGCCGGATGGATTGTACTGCTATAGGGTCATGCCCTTCGGTCTGCGGAACGCTGGTGTGACATACCAATGGATGGTTAATACTCTGTTTGAGAATCTGCTAGGCCGCACCATGGAGGCTTATATTGATGACATGTTGGTCAAGAGCCAAGACCGAGTGAAACACAATCGGGATCTCCGTTAGTGTTTCGAGGTTATGCAGACATACTGGCTGCGCTTGAACCCGAATAAGTGCACATTCGCCATTCAGACTGGCAAATTCTTTAGGGTTCATGATGACCAAGTGAGGGATTGAACCTAACCCAGCAAAAGTGAAGGCCATTCTTGACATGCAGGCGCCCGCCACCGTTCGGGAAGTTCAACAACTGACCAGACGCCTAAACGCCTTGAGTCGATTCCTCTCCAAATTGGCTGAGCGAGCGTTACCTTTCTTCAAGGTTTTGAGGAAAGTCCATGGTTTTGTGTGGGACAAGAAATGTCGATCGGCTTTCAACGACTTGAAGGAATACCTGATGTCCCCGATTGTCCTCTCTTAGCCAGAACCTGGGGAAGACCTTTGTAACACCCCACTTTTCTTAAACTTATTTACAGTTCTAAAACCAAAATCAACATAAACTAAGCAGCGGATAAACAAACTTAAATAACGAACTAGTGGGAATGTCACCGCCACAACCACTCACCACAATAATTGCACAGACTAAGGATAGAACTAAGTCATTAAATCAAACTAACATTTAAATTACTTAATTTAAAGTCATAAGGGGAAAAAACACCCCGGTGTCTATCACCGAACATACATAGCATAAGTCTACAATCCATCAACAAAACATCATCATAATAAAAAGATTTTAGACTACTAGATCTACTAAGCTATCTAACTCGATCAACTCTCAAACGTTGGGCCCACCTGAAAGGGGTTTTGCATAGGGATGTCAACGGGGCGGGGGACATATCCCCCATCCCCGCCCCCGACTTTTTTTTCATTCCCCGTCCCCGTCCCCATCCCCGTCGGGGAAGGGAAAACTCCCCCATCCCCATCCCCACGGGGATTATTCGGGGACGGGGAATCCCCACCCCATTAATAAGTTACAAAAAAATAAAAATTAAACATTAAAAAATATTTAAATAAATAACGCATATATATTCATACCAACTTAAAGTAGTATTTAATATTTTACAATTAAACATGTTATTTAAATATGCATTTCCTAAGCATAACATACAATGACAAGAATGCTTCTAAAATTATATATTGTATACAAAGTAATACATATGTGTGTGTTGTGTGGCTAACTGGCTATATATATATATATATATATATCGGGGACGGGGCGGGCGGGGAGAGTACTCCACATCCCTGGCCCATCCCCGGTTGGGAATTCAAAATTGTCCACATCCCCATCCCCGATCCCTTATTTTTTTCCCCATTCCCGTCCCATAGGGGCGGGAATCGGGTTCCCCGTTGGTTGCGGGTACAATTGACATCCCTAGTTTTGCAAAACAACAAGTGGACAAGTAGAAAACACCCGTTATCACGAAGCTATGTATAACCACACTCAACCCTGTAAAGTATTATGATACCTGATCTTTGTGGTGTATTGAAGTTGAGTTTGAGTTTCTTCCTTGTTCCCTTGTTCCTTGTTGCTTTATGTTTTGCTTCGGGGACGAAGCATCTTTTAAGGGGGGTAGAGTGTCATACCCCAATTATTTGAGTATTTTGTTATAAATATTATTATTACTTACATAAAATTTTAGTATATAGATAATATTTTTCTTTTACAATATGGTCCATCATTATTCTTTTATTATTTAAATATATGTATGTTACGTATGTTAGTTAGTTCATAACCCTAATATGCATCTTATAAGTTATTTATATTAGTTTTTAATATTTTAGTTCCACAACTAGAATTATTTTTATAATATCAAGTTATTAGTTAAAGTATTTTACATCTAAGTAATATTAGTTCTAATTAGTTCCTAGATAACTAATTACAATAGAAGAATAAATATTCTCAATATCATCTCAGATATGTCGAGCATCTCCATCTCTATGAATAATGATAAAAACCCTAGCGGCGTCTTTTTGCATCTTATCAATTGATTCAAGGAATTAGATGTGAACGACTCAATTCAGAATGCATTTAGCCCGAGGTGGTATCGTTGGGCATTTATTTAGAGGTAAGCTTTATGTACTACTTGCAAATGTATTTACCAGGAAGAAAAATTGAATCATCTTTCCTAGGGCTTTATCGTGATTTCTATGATGTGTAAACTGTTTGGTTGATGGCAATATTAACTGTGAAAAGTTTTTGCTTTCTAGATATTATGGGGATAGATTATTATGGAGTTATAGGATGTTTCATATCCCTGTGAGAACATTGTGTGTAATGTGATTAAAAGGAAAAAATGGTACTGATATTGCATCATAAAAATTGCTCGCACTTGAGTCAGCTGGAAAATTAAGTAGTAGAATTCGTGAAGAAAATCCTTTTTGTTGCGCATACTATATATTTGTTCGCAATAGTTTTGGGAACGAACCTAGAGTTGTTGAGCTAATGATGTTTGTAAAAAGTTTCGGTGAAAAAAATAAGTCTCTTTAACGTATTTCAAAAAAATTTGGTGAAGTTGCGGCAGTGTACTGCACAGTTTAATTTCTGTCTGCGCACTCAAGTGTGGGAAATTCTTCGGGAAAAATACTCTAGGCCTGGTTTGCTTGGAAATTTATTGTATGGTCGTTATCCTAGATTAGTGTAAATATATCGGGATAGCAATTTCTATGGAAAATGTGTTAGCCGATTATTCCAGTAATTCGGCAATTCAGTTAGTTCTGAAAATTTTTAGTCATGATTCTTATTTGAGTTATTGGCAAGTGCTTGCTTGTGAATATTGGGTATAAAAACTAATTAACATTCATACTTTGGCATGGATGATTTGTCTTGGATTTTATTGTGAGGTTAATGTCATCTCACTTTTGGGTTATGGATCTTGGAAGGTTCACTATGGCAACTTTGATTCTGGACAATATTATTATGTACCTGTGCAGTTGTTCTTCACAATCGAGTTCGTCTACCCATGTTCGGTTTGCTTCAATGGGGCATCGTGTAGGTGCCATACTTAAGGATTGACTCTCGTCTCATGCTGCTTGTTTCGGTTTGGTCACTGGGCCGAAGTTAGTAATGGTTTGCGTGTATTTTTCCTCTCATGACTTAAAATAGGTGGTTTAAGTATTGATAAATCCTAATAGGAAAAGTGGTAACGTGGAAGTTATTGTTTTTTTTTTTTATTTTGTATCTAATGGGAGACTGTATGGTAAATTCGAAATGTATGTGAATCTTAAATTAGATTATATTATGTGGTTGAATTGATAATTGGTAAATTTTTTAATGGAGGACTTTTTGTGGGATGAAAGCCAATAATCGCCATAAAGTTATGCATGTTATATGTGTAGAAGGGCTTGTTAATGGAATATGTGCTCCAAGGTGTTTGTGTGTTAGTGTGTAAAATGTTTTTACAGGGTGTGAAGTAAAAGTACTTCACCAACTCAGTGTGTATGCTGAATTGTTCCCCCGTGTTTGTCCACCCTTTGTTCTTTTGCTATAGGTAATGCTCTGGCACGAGTACTGGAGCAAAATGGAGAGCGATTCCATTCATTTGTGTCTTAGAACTCTAAGTCTATATATATTCTTAGAAAATCTAGAAGTGAACATCTTAGACAATATGATATTTTATCAATTCGTTGTTATAGAAACAAATTATGGGTGTTTTTAATTAAAGGTGTCTTGTTTCTTAGCATGTCGATTGCAATGGTAAGGTTTTCTTTCTTATTAAATCGTTGCCGGCTATTGGGGAATGAATCCCTTTTCCTTTTGTTTTTAGCTTCCGCAACTAAGATAAACTGGTTATTTTCATAAAAATATATTTGATTTTTAATAAGTTTGTAAATTTGTTAATGGAAGAATTGAGGTCAGTTACACAGTGCTTACTTACATGTATATAGCTTGAAAAAACATTTGTCACAAACCTCGAATCAAAGCATCTCAACCATTAGACAACTTAAGATAAATACAATTATATATGTCGACCCTATAATATCAACTGATTGCTTCAACGATAAATAAACTCATCCACTAATCACTCATAAAACAATTCTCCTATACAAACCTCATCATAACGAATCTCATCTATCAACAAATTGACTTTATCCCAATACTCAATCAATAACGACACAATTACTTCTCTAGTCTTTCAGTCTCTATCATTGCCAACTACAGATATATAAGACATCAAAATGCAATCTAAAGCTATTTCATTACAAGTCCTTGTTAATCAGATCAAAATGCTTGCTAAAATTTGCATGCAAAATACTTTAGCTCATAAGCTGCCAATTCGTGAAATCTCATTAGGCACACAGTCTCCGTGCAAAACCTATAAGTTATACTATCACTCGTTTGTAAATAGATTTAAAAATTCCTGCTGTACGAATCAGTCTACTTGAAGAGCCACAAATACCGCTTTCTTTCGTTTCCTGAGAGTCGCAAAATGACCTCGTAGCTTTCTTTAATAATCGGATGACTGTAAGGAACTACCGAAACAGGATACTAAACCATCATATCCCGTACGACTTCTAGCGACCTTGCTAAGCTCAATCCACCGAACCCACTCTCTTGGTTCTACACTTCATCTCTGGGAATCAGTATCACTTTTAGCATGCACCCCCTAACCAGGATACCAAGCCTGGCGGGCAGTTTCCACCTTGTAACGTGGGAATACGCCGCGTTACAATGAATACTTTGGTAACCGCAATGTCCATACTTTTCTCCGATGAGTTGACATGTCCAACAGGGATCCTCCAAAACAAAGGTCTTTCCTCACTAATATATATAGATTATATCGCTCATGCATCGCATATATGCCAACATTAAACTTATGCAAAAGAGTGACATAGCTTCTCAACTCATTTCAAATGACCAGATAAAGATGCTCATATAGGGAAATGAATTTGAAAAAAATAATACTTATCCAACGTTGGCCACTTATGACTTTTTAAACATGATTAATACTTGGAATGCATTTATTGTTACAACATGCTTCAATTAAGGCAATTCACAGTTGATTCGTCCCAGAACACACATTCGAGGATTGGTTTGAAACTTACCCTACTTATAAAAACCTTTCCATGGTTCTTCATATACTTTCACAATTATAAGAACACTATTAATCTCCATGGAACATTAAAAACACATTCTAGTCATGTTTCTCTAACAATCTCATTCACAAAATGCCTACATGCTTATCCGTTCTACGAAGTTATCAACATAACTCAGGAAGGGCAAAGGCAAGCAAATCCCAAAACAGAGACTTCAGGCAACATTTATGTTGAGCATTTCATCCAAATTTACTATAACAAGCTCATTATAATCAAAATTCATATTCTGAAAAAACAAAACTACGGCCCAATACCGTGCGATCAAGACGGCCTCCGGAGATACCGAGCCACAAGGGCCCTGACCACCTGGTCCTAAACGCACGTTAGCTGAGCATCCGAAGGACCCCCCACTGTATAGGGAAGTAACTACGGACAGGGGCGGGTCTCAGGCAAGGCCTGCTCCCCTTATCTTAACCCGCTGATGTCGGCCGCTTTACATATTCGGCAACGGCCCTGTCCTCAGCCTTCCCTAGGCCCGAAAGGCCACGACTCTAGTCCCAGATGATCCTTTGGTTGGGAGCTTGGCTCGGGGGCAGGTGATATGATCTAGGCACCACTGCCTGTTGCACCAGAATGACATCTTCTCTAAGTTCTTTCAATATCAAACCAGCATCAAAAACATCAACAACTCTCATAGACAAGTAAAATCAGATTCATAGCTCAAAGAACATTTGACAAAATCTAGACATTTTACTAATCATTTTCTAGACTCTATGAAACAAATACACTCTCACAGAAGACCAAAACTTAAATACAGGTGGAGTCCATGGACAAGTTGAACATTTGTTGTTTGATTTTAGCTTGGATCTACTTCTTCTCCTCTCTCCCAGCTATAGCTAGCACCTCGTCACCCCTAAACTTCCCCAAACAACCACTTACCAATCCTCATAGATTAAAGGATAGAAAACTCAGAGATGGAATTGCAATAGCTCCAGGGATTTGGAACTAGAAAGAAAGAAGAGGACGTATGGTTGAGAATTGGTGCATTTGTACAAGCTTATGTGGTGGTCGTTCTATCTCCCTACTCTGCAGACAAGATTTTGTGAGGCAAAGAAAGGATCAGGAATTCATCAATGAAATAGTGACAGTCCTCTTATGCGTTGTCTAATACTAGGGGCTAAACCTAAGGTGATGCTCAATGATTGGTGGGAGGCACACGATGGTACTATTGGCCTTGGCTAAAAACAATCTGACAAAGGGTTGAAAGCTTATGGTCACCTTTGCAACAATGGACCATTACAGTCCGATAGAAGGTGATGTTAAAATAGCTTTGGGGTCAAAATAGATTTACCAAAGATGATTTACTAACACAGAACACTTGTGGTTCAAGTTTCTCCCGGTTCGCACTCAGATAGGTTTTCCTCCAGTTAAAAAAAAAAACTTGGTAACGTGATACCCTAAAATTTCATTGATTTTAAATTACATAACTATAGACGTTGCATTGGGGATGAAGTATCTAAATTAAAAATGTTATAACTCAATAATAAAATTTATCAAAACACGTTATTCTATCATCTCAAATTTTTTTTACATGGGACCGTGAAAATGCATATTTTGGCCTTTTAAAAATGGAATTAATAAATAATAAATAATGTTTTGGTTTCACAACTTGATGTGTAAACTCTTGACGCACTGCACCTACCGACCGAGGCAGAGCACTCAGTGTTCTTGATAAATGGAATTATATGGAAGAAGTACCAAAAAGGGCAAGTGTAGTATGTCGGCATGCCCTGTTAGGACCTGAGCTTCCGGTATTCCGGAATGGAGAAAACGGTATCTCAATGCCTTAATATACAACGACAAAAAGTGTGGCCGTATTTTCCAAGTTGGAGGTGTAAATGAGACCTGAGGGCTCTCAAGCACGTGTCCTCGGAAGTCGATTGTACGGACTAAAGCTCGGCCTCCAAGTTCGGTCAAAATCAGCTCGAGCCCAACTCACAGCGGGGCAGTCTGTAAAAATGAAGCGAGCTCGAGCTCAGATAATTTAGCTCGTGGCTCGTCGAGACGCTCTGCGAGCCAATTTAAATCAATATATAAATTGAAACCAACAATATATTAAAAAACATTACTCAACGCCCTGATATTGGTAAAGGATCAAATGACCATACATTGACCCTTGTAATTAAAAGTGGAAGTTGTAAATTGTTTTGAAAGATGATTCTTGCAGTCTTGATAAAATATTGAGATAAGTTATTGAGAAAAGTGCTACAACATTTCTTTCTTAAAGTTTCATTATGGACTTATCCTAAATGTTGGGA
>VALG01014365.1:0-25912 GCA_009835305.1 Ipomoea purpurea | reverse complement strand
GAGTTGCAAAAGCTAATTAACCAAACATTTATATTGATATTTTAACTAAATCAAACAATTAATAGTAGTCAAATAAGCCAAAAAATTTTACAAACAGGGCCAATAATATATGGTACTGTAATTTGAATGTCAGAAACACAATGAGGTAAATCAGCCTAGGTTGCTTGTAGCTGACCGTGCTCCTAGATTGCTCATAATTGACCGACTCAAAAACTAAGAAGACCAATAAACAATTTTCACAAAAAATTGAATTTGAAACCTTGTGGTTACTAAATAAATTGTACCCAACTTGGCTGACATATTATACAATATGAAATTGTCAATGTGGAGTTTAAGTAAATAATAATATAGAGTATCAAATTCCAAAAAGTTGAGTAGTAGTTGAAATTGTCATTGAAATTCCAAAACAATTTCAATGTGCATTGAGCACTTTTGCAAAATCAATCAATTTTAAATTAGTTCATGGTTAACTTGATATTAAAATATCTATTTTGATAATAATCTTTTACCAATTCACCAATCTCATAATGATGCATGTTCAGCCATGCAACTATATAAGATCCCTTCAATTTTGTCCTTTCATATTATTTCCAAGTTTGTTAAATGTGTCTACAAGCTTAAATGAGCTTTAATCACCCCCACAACATCCCAAACTATTATATTAAGCCATGGGTAGCATGCATGATAACTTAGGTAACCTTCTATTGTATAAATATCCAAAATTATTAAATAAAGATAGTTTGAACCTAAAATTAAGAGTTCATCCATCGTTTTTCTCATGAAGGTTATACTGGTAAATGAAGTAAATCACTTGATGTGTCTCAACTAACTTACAACATCTAACAGGGTGTTTGGTTGGAGGGATTTTAAATTCCCTTCCCCACTTAATTCCCACCTAATTCCAAAGGCCATTAAATTCCGTAGTTTGGTTGGAGGGAATTGTGATTCCATGGAATCTGCAATTCCCTAATTTCATGGACATTAAATCCCATGTCCGCCCCTGGGTATTTTAATTTCTGGGAAAAAGAGATTGAGTGATGAGTCAAAATTATCCTTTCCTTTTTAACTTAAATGAATGTCTAACAACAATAATGGACATTTTTGCTTTATACTACTTAATCCCTTTCAATTCCATGTATACCAAACATTGGAATTGAAATTACCCAGTAATTTTATTCCTGTCAACCAAACACTGGAATTTAAATTCCCACTTTATTCCTAGTAATTCAACTCTCATGGAATTACAATTCTTTTCCCACATAATTCCCCACCTCCAACCAAACGCCCTGTAAATGCATATTAAATAATTAAGATAGAATGTCATCCTAAATGTAGGATATATAACATACACATTTATTTAAGGAAATTGTTTCCCAATCTACAATTACCACTCCTAGATTAAAAAAAAAAAAAAAAAAATCAATTTATGAATTATTGATAAATTGACTGATCTCACCATGAATTAATAAAAAATATTTTCAATAAAAATTACCCGTTCAAAACCGGACTAGGGGTATCTAACATGATCCTTTATTTAAAACTCCGTATTCCTTTAATTTATTAATTAATGTTAAATGCACAAACTGTTATTTTATATATAAACATGAATTAATTCGATTAATTCATAATAGAAGTAATCAATTTATACGTATCAATCAGAAATTTATAAAATTACATCACCTAGCATTATTGTGCTAATAACAATATATATTAGTGTTACAATATTCCTTTCTTGAGTTTTGGAACTCGATAATGGAAGTAATTAAAGTAGTACAAAGATATGCAATGGATTGCCTTTTTCTTTTTATGTATAATATTAACTATTTTTTAATAATTATATTTAATTATTTATTTATACTTTGTACGTACTTTACTAATATTAAAATTTTAATAAGGTTATTGAAAAACTAAAACAACCTCCTCATTTTTATCGAAAAAAATTGTTGTGTTTAAATCTTGTCCCTCTTTTAAATTTTGGGAAGTGTGTTTAAATTTATTTTTTTAAAATAATAATAATTCCAGCATTAGTTCAGATGTCACTTTTTATGCATAGAACAGTAATTTTATAATGATAATAATGTTGATTTGTACAAGAGAACGTGCAACTAGAATGGTACAAAGGTCAAAATGTGTGTTTACCTTTACTTCTTTTTCTTTTCATTTAAATGATGAAATTTAAAAGTAATATTCGTTGGATTAATGAGAGAAATTCACAATCACTATTTAAATATGATATTAAATAAAAATCGTTCATGTTTAATAAGTGGTAAACCACACATAAAATATAAATCGCACTAAAAAAGTCATATGCAATAGAATCAATTGAAAAAAGTGACTGAGTGAGTGTGATCACGATTAGCTGTTTGAGTTGATTAAACAATCAATATGAGTGTTTGATTAATTAGCTTTTTGTAACATCTTATTGCTCTAAAATGCTAAAATTCAAAAAACTATTTAAAGCAGTTTTTAATATCAAACTTTTTTTTAAAAGTCATTTTGTTTGTAATGAGCTATCATCTAATAACTAATTTATTAAACACTTTTCTACAATTTGATAATATTATCAACTAATAAAACTCATTAACACAATCAGCTAACAGCTATTTACCAAACACCCCATATACATTTTGTATATCAATTTTCTGATTTAATGTATTTTCTTTGTTTTAGTTAAACATTAAAGAAAAACAAACATCGCATGTGATCATTTTGTAAAGTTTGTCTTTCTTATTATCTTTGTTAACACATACGGTTCTAAAGTTTGAAATTGTTGCAGTAATTAAAAAAACACATAAAAGTTATTTTAAATATTTTTTTTTGAAGAAATTATTTTGTGTTCTCGTTCTCCTAAAAACATTAGTAAGTAATTATTAATATTGTTGGCTAATAAATCTTTTTGTTTGAATATATAATACTAATTATTTAATTGCTTTTTTTTTTCATATTAGATATTTTTAATAACGAAAAAAATAGATTATTGTTACTAGTAATTTAAAAAATTTATAGATCTGTCGGTCAAATTCAATTATAATCGTCCTTCAAGATTGTTTTTTAAAAACAAACAAAAATGTACAGTGTTTTACATTGGTTTTTCCTCCTAAAAGCAATGCACAATTGCAGATAAGATGAAGAATCTGGGAAATTGTAACATTGTCCAATTGTCGGGATAACTCGCCACCCAGGAATCAACTTTGCCCATCTCCCCTATTCCAGAAATTTCAAAAAAAAATAAAAAAATCTAATATTACAGTAGTATACCAAATAATAGTAACAATAATAATATAATTAGCTTAAAAGAAGTAGGTCTTTAAAAAAAATTATAATTTTTATTTTGTATGGTCACATATTTCATAAGTAGGTACATTAAGATGACGTTTGATACTTTCCTATCAATTAAATTCTTGAAAAATATTTATAATGTATTTAATGAGAATGAGTTTGCAAGAAAAATTCATTAACATGTTCGGTGTTACTCTGAAAGCATAAGAATTAAATTATCTATAAATTAATTAAAATGTTTGATTTGTTACGTTTAAGCTTTCATAGGAAAAAATTTTAAGCATCAAATATATCATTGTTATATACAAATATTAAGGAAAAAAACATAATGAACAATTGAGAATTTAATAAATCACTTGTAAATTAATAAATTATATGTCAAAAAAATTCAAGTTTGCAATAAGAATATTCAAAATATAAAAAGTACGTATATAAAATGTGTTGAGAGAGACAAATTTCTTCGATAAACAGTGTTGTTATTATTCTTCATAATGGTTATAAATGTGTAATTGAATAAATTTGGTAGATTGTCAGTTACTTGAAAAAAGAATAATAACCCCTTTAAAGTGAGATTTGCTTTTCATTCTTCCAAAACGAAATTTACGTTTTATGATATCAGTGAATTAGATTCTCAATTTACCTAATATTTTCTAAGTCAAATATTACACTAAATGTGAAAATAATTTTATCACTTTTTAAATTTTTATTGCTACCAAAAGCTCTCTAGTCATACACAAAATGACAAAAACTAATCATATTTGAATATGAAACTTAAATTGTCTTAAAAGTAGGTAAGACTCATAAGAGTCTCCTTCATTAAGAACATGACGGCCCGGAAAAGAATGTACGAAGTTGAGGCATTAAATCTAGGCCCAATATAAACCTTTCAGAAAATCAGGTTTTTACAAAGTGGGCCTTTATGGTACCCAAATAATAAAATTTTACTGACCAGATTTATAAGTTTGTAATCACAATTCACAACAACTATAACTGCACACACGGTTGAAATACGACGTCGTTTTGACGTCCGACTTTAAAAAAGAAAGAAACAGAATTACATAATTATACATCCATAATTTTATAACTATACATTTAGAATTGCATGCATAACTACACATCCATAACTTCATGACTATACATTCAGAATTGCATAACTACACATCCATAACTTCATAACTATACATTCAGAATGTGAAATTATAACTTCATAACTATATACATTCAAAGTTTCATGCATAAGTACACATCCATAACTTCATAACTATAAATCCAGAATTACATAATTACACATCTATAATTTCATAACTATAAATCCAGAATGTGAAATTATAAAATTATGAACATATGTTCACGTATCTAACGTCAGTCAAAAATGATTTTTTTTTTATTTAAGTAAAACGGCGTCATTTTTGCATCTGGTGCACACGAATGCACAACATAATTTGTCGTGGCACCTCTCATACACTATTTGTTTACACTTTACTTAAACTTTTGAAAGTTGCTATTGCTATTATTATTACTTTGTATCATCTTCATCATTATTATGTAATGACGACCGTACTACACTTGTGCGTATTTAAACTCTATATAAATGAAGTATTATTGATGCTTCTTTTGATACAGTCGAAAATATTATTTAAAATATGTTTTATATTAGCTTTATAAAAACCATTGCCCCCACCCCAATCATGCATTAATTGATTTTCTTGGAATCCTGCATTTTGGGAGAAGGATAATATAATATAAATTTTTTTGACTAATTGTCTCGAGACACAACTTAATTTATCAATAATTTAAAATAAATGTATAAATTTTATTTTACTAGCACTCGCATAGTGCACGATTAAATAAGAAAAATTTATAAGCCAATTAAGATATACATGTGATTACTTTAACTTTCAGTCTATTTATATTTAAATTAATTGGTCAAAAAAAAATAATTGGATAATCAAATTGTAATATCGTATAATCAAGGGACCATTTTGATAATCGTTTGGTAAATAAATGTTAGTTGATTAAGGTTCTATATTAGATGATTATATACAAAATAACTAACCCATAAAGCTGAATAGAAAAATTATTTTAAGTAACTGTTTTAATTTTAGCTTTTTGGAGTAATTCAATCTTTGCATCAGCTAATTTTTGGGTTGAACACGAAGTCTGAACTTTGATTTCTGGGTTGATTTTGTTTCAAATTCTGGAATTTGGGCATTATTACAGTTAATTGAATGATTAAATGATGGTGAAAGTACTTTTGTGATAAACAATGGCGGAGAAGGGTATTTCCGTAAATAACTCACTGGTTTTATTCTTGTCTTCTTCGCCAGTCGCCACTGTTTCTTCTCTCTCTATAACCACCAACCGCCAGCAAAAGAAAAAAACAGCTCACACAGTCTTCACCCGACGCCTCCTCCCTGCCTATATATACACTTACGTATAGATCTAGAGAGAGAAAACCGAGAGATCTAGACCGAGAAAATCGTTCAGGATGAGGAACAGGTGACCGACACTACCTCCGTGGCGTCTCCTCCGCCCCAGGCCCTGCTAGAGCGCCTCAAAGACTATGGCCAAGAAGACGCTTTTGCCCTCTGGGATGAGCTCTCCGCCGACGAACGCGACCTTCTCGTCAAGGACATTGAGGTCATTTCCCCCATCCTTTCACTGTTTCATTTCCGTTTCAGTTATCTTTTCAATTTGAATTTTGCTAACTTTGGAACTTCCCTCCTGACTAATTGAAGGCGAAATTGGAAGTCTGGATTTAATTTTTGATTTTAAAACCGTTTGTGTAGTAAAAGATTAGCTTTGAATTTTCTTTTCATCGGGATGTGAATGTTTAGATGGTCAAGGCTGTTGTGTTGTTTTTATATGGAAGAAATGATGTTACAGATTTAGATTTTGGATGATCTTTTACTATGTAGAAGAATGAAATTATAGTCCTTAATATATTTTTATAACTATGGAATGCAATTGTGTCGGTTGTTATATATATAGAAATGCATATCCAAACTTGTAAAGATTAGTAACAGTAAGGTTCTTAGCTTTGCAGAACATAGATCTCCCACGGATTGATAGGATCATACAATGCTCCTTTCGCTTTCAAGGTCTGTGCTCATAACTTTGTTCATTTCTTGTAATGTAGCTCAATCGTTTTTCAATTCCAGAGCATCTAATTTTACGTTTTTTCTTTTGGGCCAAAACTTAAAGGCCTCCCAGCAGCAGCAATAGAGCCAGTGCCAGAAAGCTGCGTGTCCACAGTGGAGGAACGAACAGTGGAGGATAGAGATAGATGGTGGAATATGGGTATGAAGGCCATTGCTGAGGGAAAACTGGCTGTGTTGCTCCTGTCTGGTGGGCAGGTAAGATGCTGATCAATTGTTGTTGATGTGTCATTACAACTGGACCTTTATGCTTGCTTAAAGTAGTTGCAGCATTTATGCCTCTGTTGGAGTAGGAGACAAGTATAATATTTTAAAGGTTAAAAATATCATACTTATCAATTACTACACCTAATAAATTGTAAGGAGTTTGCTGCCTCCTCCCCCAATAGTGGGAACATATTATTCATTCTAAGGATACTTATGTTGCAATATGCTAGTGGTCATATATCTGTTCACAAAGTGGCTTTCTTTTTTCTTATGTGTACAATCACATGTCTTTTTATTTAGGTTCTCTCTTGGGTTGTTCTTAATTTTTTTTTTTTTTTTTCAATATAACTTCTGGTGCAGGGAACTCGACTTGGAAGCTCAGATCCAAAAGGATGTTTCAGTGAGTAATTTCATTTTCATTTGATTTTGTCAAGCAGTCTTCATTACTTTGTTGGCAGTTCAACCAGAGAGGGAGAATATGTGATTCAATCAATATTTCCAATCTTTCTGCAAAAGATTCACATGGAATTACATGTTCTTTCCATCTGTGCTTCATCATACTTAGGTTTCTACTATGTATTTCCATTAACAAATGAATGCTTTCAATTCTTTTATATTACATTTTTTGGAACATTGTGATTTTTCTGAAACCTCTCCAATTCCATTAAAATCAAAGGTGAGAGAAGCATATATTTATGTCCTTTCCTTTTCATGGCAGATATTGGACTTCCGTCTGGGAAATCACTTTTCCAAATCCAAGCTGAGAGAATTTTGCGTGTCCAAAGATTAGCAGCTAGATCAGCAAATGAAGGTGAGCTTCTTCTTCAATTCCCACCTGGATGTTAATTCACAGATGCTTCTAAACGGTACATAATTTGCAGGTGCTGGCATTGTTCCAATTCATTGGTACATTATGACTAGTCCATTCACAGATGAACCAACACACAAATTTTTTGAAAGTTCATAAATATTTTGGCCTTTGATGGAAGATCAAGTAATTACTCTTAATTTATTATGTTCTTTGGTGTTTAGTTGCATATCTTTTCATTTATTTTTGGGCACTTGGAATGAAAGGAACTGTTGTTGGATGCAGGTTACATTCTTCCAGCAGGGCACTATTCCATGTGTCTCAAAGGATGGAAGATTTATAATGGAGACTCCATATAGCGTATGGTGATTTCTTTCCTATTACAATAAAAATGTTTTTTTTTTTTTGCACCTCATAGGCTTAGAGTTACATATTCACAGGAAGCCACATTTCCTTGCAACAATATATAATGTGTCCGCTGTTAACATTAGATCATATGGAAATCATTGTGACGTTTTTGTAGGCATATAGTTAGTTAGTTGTTTTCCCAGGCAAAATTGACTAATCATGATAGTACAGCACTGCCCCCCCTCCCCCCACCCCCCCCTTCTTCCTTACCATGTGTGCAACCCTTGGTGGCTTTTCAAGGATAAAGTACACATAATTTTCTTTAAATGAGATCACATTTTAATCTCATACTTAGGAACTAAAGCTGTCCTGTATTTGGAATAATGCTACTGGAGGGGTAAAACCCAGTATGCAGGGAACTAAAGCTTGCCCTGGCTTTTCTTGTTTATTTCGCTGAGTTGTCAGACCCAAATACTACAAGGACTCCTGCATCATGATGCTGGAGTCTGGGGGAAAAGATTCTTGGACAATGATATGACTCGAGATTTTATATATATTTATTACCCTCTTTTTTCTTCTTCCATAGTATTGTTCAGATTAGAATGTGACATTTCCTTCGAAACCCAGGTAGCTAAGTCTCCTGATGGAAATGGAGGAGTTTATACAGGTATGTTACTGTTTCTAAAACTGTCTGTTTATACAAAACAATGGCTACTTTCTTAATTGGAGTACAATATTTGGACTTATGTATTTACGTTCCTCTTCTTGTTATGGTGAATTGTATTTAATTGCTTAGACTAGGCAGAAGTAATTCAATCTGAACTAATGTTTCAGCATTGAAGTATTCAAAATTATTGGAAGATATGGCAACAAGAGGCATTAAATATGTAGATTGCTATGGAGTTGACAATGCTTTGGTTAGTCTTTCTGCTCCTTTTACTTTCAATGGTGAGTTCGTTGGTTTTCTTTTATTGAAGTTAACATCTGATTCTTGTATATAACTGTTAATAAAACAGGTCCGAGTTGCAGATCCAACCTTTTTGGGTTATTTCATTGATAAGGGTGTATCTGCTGCAGCAAAAGTTGTAAGAAAGGTGTGTAATTTTTTTAATTATTATTTGATTATTTGATGTTTATATAATTTCATTTTCTTGAAGCCAACTTTCTATACATAAGATTAGGAATTTGAGAGAACTTTTAATTAAGATTTTAATCTCATAATTCATAAATAAAACATGAAAGATGTCGATTCATTGCTCTGGGGGTAACCAGAGAAGCCTTTTCCAAATTTTGATTAAAGTTCAAGTATAATGATTGTGAATTTTAGTGTACTTACAATAAAATGGAAAGATTGATAAAGCCTTCCACACAACCAGTAAACTTAAATTGGACTCTATTTGAGTTTATTGTATATGAAAGATGCTTGAATTAGTTTTGTAAACTTTCTGTGACACTATGTATCTTACTGTATTTCACAACAATCATTTCAGTTGTAGGCACTATTAACTTTGATCTGTAATACTTCATAAAGGAGGCCCAACATTTTAGTGTCTTTCCCCTAGTCCTATCATTTGTGTGGCATATTTGCCACTATGGATTAAAATCCTATTGTTGTTTTGGTTGGTGCAACTAGGTTTTCATGGAGTTTTAAGTGATGAGCTAATAAGTTTACTTTTTAAGATTATATTATGAAAATTGTGAATATTCATTTTAGGTGGCATTTTAAATTCCCATGACAAGGACCTCTTTGAGATTCCATAACAGCAATTAGTGCATCTTTCCTTAAAAACTATTAGTTGGTCTAGCATTTATAAGTTTCCCTCTACAGGAATAAATTTATAAAAATAAATAAATAAAGGTAATGAATATATGTTACAGACTTACAACATAGTAAAAATTTTATATATTAGTAAATTATTTCTTCATCAATGTCATGATGACTATTTCAATGATAAATTGGGTTCCAACTTCCCAGATTCAGTGAACATTCTCTTTAACTATAAAATAGATATATCAATTGGTTAATATTGCTTCAATAGGGCACAGTGAGCTTGTATTTTACATTATATATTCAACATCTTTTCCCTGATTCTGGTTGTGTAGGCATACCCACAAGAAAAGGTTGGTGTGTTTGTACGACGAGGTAAAGGTGGGCCTCTCTCTGTGGTTGAATATAGTGAATTGGATCCTGAACTTTCAAGCGCAATCAACCAGGAAACTGGCCGACTTCGTTTTTGTTGGAGTAATGTATGGTCAATTACTCAGCTATTTATATCTGATTGTTCCTTTTATCAAAAATAGGTCTCAATCTGGCTAATGGAAATCCTTTAGTTGATTTGCTTCAGCATGCTTTGATATAATTGAAACTAAGATTGTCTGAGCCACAGTGAGTAGCTCAGATTGTTTCAGCCTCACTGTAGCTTGGTCTATAATTCACTGCTTTTTGTTTTATATTTTTGTGTTAGCAGATAAATCAAATGCCTGATTTTCTTGGATATTTAAATTACAACAGTTAACTCTACTGCTTAATGACCTCTGTTTTTCTTCCTTCAATAAGATTACTTTCTAGAATTGAATTTGCTATTCTGAATACTGCAAATTTAGTTTACCAAAAAGTTCACTTCACTATCTGCTTTGGAAGTTGATTTTGGCTTGTTTTCCGAGAACAGAGAAGGTTCAGGAAACATATTTTACTCCCTGAAGAATGATACTTTATTGTTGCTTTGTCAATATCTGATCCAAACAATCTGTAACCACTTTCTGTTTTTCTCCCTCCACTTTGGTGAATGATTTCTTTCAATTATTTTATATTGGCTTTGACATTTATTGAGTGTTTAAATCAGAAAATTTCTCTAGAATGCTTATTGCTTACAACGAAAAAAAAAAAAAAAAACAATACATGTTTCGTTTAGCTGCCTGTCACTTGATATCCACTCTTCTATTTCCAGGTTTGCTTGCATATGTTTACTCTTGGATTTCCTGAATCAAGTAGCAAATGGCCTTGAGAAAGACAGCATGTCAGTAATCTTAATCTTCTTTATATTAAGAGATATACTCTCTATTTGTTTTCTTATACAATTATGCCCACACAGTTGACATTTTGCCTACTATGAATATCTATAACTGTGTAATCTATGCTAACTATATGGTTCTTGAACAGTAGGAAGTAGGAATGAATCTGGTAGCAACGTTAACATAGTACTCCACTACTCCCTATCTATGTTAGACTTATACACACATCTATGGCGTTCCACCTTTCTATATTCTGTAGACTTGTATGTATCTGCTAAGAGCCTAAGAGTGAACATATTCTACATAATGTGATATTCCCAATCTGTTCCCTACATCCTTGCATCAACCATTTTGCGATTATTTAGCTTCTTGACACCAAGAATGTAATTTTTTTTTTTCTTTTTTAAAATTAATATATTGCTTCAAAATGTTGTAAATGAGTGATTATTCAAGCATGAGTGCATGACACGCATTTGTGTGTGTATTTATGTGGATAACAAACTAGGTTGGGTCCTCTTTTTGAGAGATGGTAAAGATGAAGTATTAGTAGAACTGCTTCAATTATCGAAGCTTAGTGTAGAGCGATTTTTTATGCAGCTATCATCTTGCTGAGAAGAAAAATTCCTTCAATCCATGGCTATACAATGGGTTACAAACTAGAGCAGTTCATATTTGATGCATTTCCTTACAGCCCTTCAACAGCACTTTTTGAGGTAAATTTGACATTTCCACCTGGCAATTTCTTTTGAATAGCAATAATGTGATTTCAAACTCTATCAATATATATATATAGGTACTGCGGGAAGAAGAATTTGCTCCAGTTAAAAATGCAAATGGGGCAAACTTTGACACTCCAGACAGTGCCAGGCTGCTAGTTCTTCGCCTCCACACCCGTTGGGTGGTAGCTGCTGGAGGCTTCTTAACACATTCGGTGCCGTTGTATGCAACAGGTAAGCAGCAGATCAGATAGAAATACTTTACAGAGACCTGATTTTGGCATATAAATAAGGAAAAGGGTAAAGCAAAATTGAGGCTAGAAAGATTTTACAAGAATCCATATCTTCCTCAATAATATGTATTTATGAATGAAGCAACGGGATAGGGTTGAACGTCGGATTTTTCAAAAGTAGTAACTTTCCCACTTTCAGGTGTCGAAGTTTCACCACTATGCTCATATGCTGGAGAAAATTTGGAAGCTATATGTCGCGGAAGAACATTCCATGCTCCTTGTGAAATCTCGTTTTAGTTTGGATTTTAAAAGGACAGCTTTTGAACTGAGCACAGATGTTTGACATTCCTTTCCTCCCCTAAACCAGCTATCTTTGATTGTATTTTCTTTATTTTGTCTCCGATCCGGTTGATATTTGTATGAGGGTTGTATTTGTGGTTTTAACTTTTAATGGAGAGCTCTTACTGGTTTTGAGCATAACAGATACATCATTATGTACAAATCCTGTATACATACACCATATAGAGTGGGGGTGTGAAACCAACTTGCCATAGTTGCCAAGGCAAATAACTAAATGAATAAATAAAGAAAAAAATAATGCTTGTCATTTCCATATTTATACAAAATAACTATTTTAATCTTTCAATTACTCCGTATTTTTTTTTTTTTTTTGGAACAAAGAGAGGGGGAAACCCGGTGTAGACTACTAATGATTATTGACACCTGCCCTCCGGTTTGATACTACTCGATGGATTCTGACACCAACCTTGTCTTCCCAGAGTAGGCCTTCCATAAACGACGGCTCGTCCACTAGAATTCGAATCTCCCTATCGTGCGAGAGAGCAATTGTGACGAGTTTATCAACTATTTTAATTCTAAACTATACAATTTTTCATTAATAGATCGAGAAATCAAAATTTAATTTAATTTTTTTAAAAATGTTATTGACTCTATTATAATGTAGTATCTGTTCATACATATTTTCTCAATCTGCTGAAACACAAAGAATCAATATCCTCACACTAAAAATTCAAACATGAGACGTTTCATTTCAGGGGCACAGGGAAAAATACTATATATAAAGCTGCACAATGGACCAATACTATCATCATTTTGCCATTCATTTTGCCAATAGCCCAAAGAAATAATTTGATGTTTTGACCCAATCCAAAAATTAAGTAGCCCAATACAAAACACACAAAATAGCATAGCCCTAATCCCTAATCCCTTCTCGGCTTCCTTCTGCTTCTCCAGACGACGGTTCTCCCTCGTCTCCGGTCTCTCACCGCCTCTGCGTTTCACGCCCTCCGCCCTGGGCGACACTCCGGTCAGGCGCTCACGCCCTCCGACCTCCGCCCTCGCTCCTCAGTAGACGGTCAGACACTCAGTCCTCACTGCATCGACTCAGGCACTTAGCGGCTCTGCCTCACTGAGACACTGTAAGGTAAATTTTTGTTTTTTACATATTAAAGTTAAATGTGATTCATACATTATATGCTGCCATTTCTTTAATTGTTCATTAATATTTGAATTTTTAATGTGTTTGGACAATATGTTATTTGTACAGTGTGTTTGAAATAATTGTTCATTTTTATGATTAATTAAGTGTTCAACCAGTATATCTGATTAATTGTATAAACAAGTGTTGACTGGAGTACTGCTGTTCAGCCTGTACTGGACACTGGACAGTGGGTTTATACATTGAGCCTTTGAAATGAACTTTTTTTTTTGGCACTTTGGCAATTGTCAGTGTGTTTGTTAGTTTGTACTTTCATTACTGTGTTTAGACTTTGGCAGTTGCCTACTTGGCATTGGCAATTTGACTTTGTAGTATTACACTATTACTGTATTTGGATTTGGATTAGTATCTTTGGGACTTTGGCACTTTTCATCATTGCATGTCATTTGATATTTGGAGAGGAATTATTTTGGATTTGTGGATTGTTATATTTTATTTTTAAAAAATTTCAAGTGAATTCTCTATTTATTTTGGATTTGGAATTATGTAGTATTGCACATTAGAATTTTTAACTATTAATTGTGGAATAATTTGTTAATCTTTCGGTTTTTGGGTAACCGATATAACCTACCGAAACCGATGGTCAGGTTATGGTGGTCAAAAATTCTAATCGTTTTTTTGGTCTGTTACATAACAGACCGACTGTTTGTTCACCCCTACTTGAAAGTGTTTAAGCTTTTTAAAAAAAGTAACAGTGCTTCCGTCTTTTATTTTTTAAACTTTCACTGGCCATCAACTCTTAAATCCATTTTAGGGTTCATCTCTCTACAAGATTTTCACTCTCTGGTTTCAGCTATTTTATTCTTCAAGGTAACTTTCTCTTGTAGCACAGGTCTCTCTCTCTCTCTCTCTGTATGTATGCTCTTTAAAGATATGATCTTTTAGCTCTTTTTGTGGATTGCCCACGACACATTGTGTGGTGTATTCTTTGGGCTGTGAATTTGGGATTAATAGAATTTGGTTGTCATGGATTAAAGGGCATGTACTGTTGTACTGAGAAATAAAATAAAATAAAAAACTTTCTGATATTTTGAGCTTTGTCAAATAGATTTTTTTGAGCTGATGTGATAATTTCTTAATTTTTGAGGAAAAACCGAAATCTATTCCATTCTTGGAATAAGAAATATGAGTTTGGTGTCCTGCTCAGGAATTCATTCATGACTGGATTTGTTGTTCAGGAATTCATTCAGGACCTGATTTTCTGTAGGAAAGAATTTTCAAAACTTGCATCACAAATTCCAGCTTCTTTTTAATTGTAAGATACTTTAGAAGATAGAAATGATTCTAACTGGGACCTGATTTTCTGTAGATTTAACTCTTCAGATTACTTTTCTATGTATTTATACAAGGTATTCTGAGCTATCCTCCTGACTCAAATTTTTTGGTTTTGATCTCTCTTTAAATCTGTGTTCTGCTGCAACCTTGTTGGTTTAGTGTGTTTCTTGTATTTGCAGTGCATTGGCTTTGGCCCTCTGTTTTTAGATGATTTTTTATTTATATTTCACTTTAGAAATGGAATTGGTTTTATCATCATGAGTTCTTTATCGCTGTCTGATTCAACAGGAGGGTGATTTGCTGCATAAGAGAGCAAATAAATGGTTGTTTATTAGTCATCTACTGCATAGTATAATGGCTTTGATTACACGGTTAAAGGCATCGTTCTGCCTGGTCTACTCATAAGACAACCTATTCTGTACAATGTGACTGCACGATTTCCAGTTACCTCACCTGGTTGCACTCGACACTTTGCTCAACCTGCCAGGAAAGAGGAAGAAGAGGAGGAAGAAGTAGAGATTGATCAGAGAAGACTTCCAGCTGATTATGACCCTGCAACGTTTGATCCAACAGAGCATCGCAGTCCTCCAACGGAGAGAGTGTGGAGGCTTGTTGATGAAGTTTCGGGACTTACATTGGTTGAAGTTGCAGAGCTGTCTGGGATTTTGATGAAGAAGTTGGGAATGACAGAACCACCTGTAGTGGGATTATGAAGGCGGGTGCAGCTGGCATGGCTGCAGCTACAATGAAGGGACCGGCAGCAGCTAAGGAGGAAAAGAAACCCGAGAAGACTGTTTTTGAGCTGAAGATAGAGTCCTTTGATGCTGCTCAAAAGATAAAGATAATTAAAGAGATCCGCAGTGTTACTGATTTAGGTCTCAAGGAAGCAAAGGAATTAGTGGAGAAAGCGCCTGCAATATTCAAAAAGGAGTTTCGAAGGAGGAAGGAGAGCAATCATTGAGAAGATGAAGCGGTTGGGGCCAAAGTTGTTATGGATTGAAACTAAAGTGAACTTGCTTCTGTTCGTTCATCTATTGAATTTTCTGGAATCAATCAATGTTTCTCAGTTTTAGCTTCAATCTTCTTGCTTTATTTTTAACTATCAACGATTTAGAAATAATTTCATACATCCCACATGCTTGAATTGCAGATAGCTTCTGACTTGAATATGAGCATTTTCCTACTAATTAGTCTATTGCACAATCCTTTCAAGTGTTCAAGATAGAAGCAGAACTAGTAGGATGAGAAGCATGAATCAATTAACATGTCATAGGGCATAGGCATGGCTTATTACGTTTATTCTTGTGTGGAATTGTCAAGCTTGTTTGTATGCAAAAAAATAATTACTCATCTTTTTAGGCTTATATGACCAATTTTATTTGGATTTCAAACTATTACATTCTTGGTTGAGCGATCAGTTGTGAAAAATGTAGACTAAGTTTTTGCCAGCTAAATCACAAGGTGAGATTTATCTCATGCACACCTTCAGATAGTGGCTACAGGGTACTTGAAAATTAACAAAATCAGAGTACAGAGTGTCTAGCTCTTGACTTGTGCTCCTAGCCAAGATATCATCAAAAGGGAAAAACCATAGCCGATATAGTTTTAGTGCCTAAAGTGCCTTATATTGGTGAAAAGCAGCGATACTCCATACTTGTTACAGCATTCAACGGCATCCTGGTCTCTGATGCTGCCTCCTGGTTCTGCTATTACGCTAACTCCACTTTGGCAAGCTTCCTCTACAGCGTCGTTCATGCTGTTGCATGACCAAAAAATATTTCCAATTTATAAACTAATATACCGAACAAAATAGTAAGACAAGGTTATAATAGTGGTGATCAAAGAGCAAAGTTTAATCGTACAGTAATACATGAATACATTAGGATCCAACCCAAGGGGTAGGGGCAGAAGATATAAATTATCTTGTTCATCGTAAGGGTATTTATTCACGAGGGAAGAACTAAATAATTCTTATGCTTGCAAATTAAAATGTTAAGAGTATTTACCAAATGGAAAGAAAGCATCACTGGCCAATGCGGCTCCTTTGACTTCATCCCCAGCTTTCTTCAAGGCTATCCTTAAACTCTCGAGACGGTTTGGCTGTCCACTTCCCATACCAAGCATGCAATTGTTCTGCATCATAAATACCATAATTGGGATTTAGTGACCACTTTGTTTACTATTTTACTTCAATTTAAATGAGAAGAATCACACGTTAGGGAGGGAAATAAAAACAAGACCTTCGCTATCACAATCGCATTGCTCTTCACATGCTTGACACACAACCATGCAAACTGGGCATCGCTGAGCTCGCTTTCTTGTGGAGTCTTTCCAGAAACTACATTAAACTGAATGTCTTCTGGGGTCTTATCGTCTGACTCCTGAGCTAACCAGCCCCCACCAACCTGTCTAAGTGAGAGCTTTCCCTTGCTATTTTTACTAGCCTCAAGGATTCTCAAAGTCTTGGACTTCCCACGAAGAACCTCAAGACCCTTTTCTGTGTACTTGGGTGCAACAACAATCTCATAAAACATCCTAGTTTCACCGTCTGTTGGACTTCTGAATTCTCGGATATCTTTAGCAAGATCCTATCAACATATTAAAATGATATTTATTTCCATGATCAATAGCAGTCAGTACTGCCCCAATTGACAAATACAAATAAGTCAGCAAAAGACTAATTATTCAAATCGAGTAAAAAGTCATAGCCAACTTTACCTCATCAACCTCTACGTTGAAGGCAACTATCCCACCAAATGCACTAACTGGATCTGCTTTGACAGCAAGCCTATATGCTTCAATAATATCACTTCTTGTAGCAACACCACAAGGGTTTGTATGCTTCACAACTACACATGTTGGTTTACTGAACTCGCATACACAATTCCAAGCTGCATCAGCATCTAGATAATTATTATATGACATCTCCTGCATTCAGGGAACCAACACCATTAGTCGAATGCAACTTCATAGCACCAAAAAACACACACACTATATATTCTGGAAAGATGAAATTGTGGCCACAAAATTGGGCAGACATGAAGAATCAAGAGAAAACCAGATGAATGAATAGGAAGTTATGAGCAAAAAGCTCTGGATAGGACAAATGCTCGATGTATCACAATAAGTTTAGTAAGCATAAACCATCATATTTCATTCATTTTTAAACTAAATTATTGGTGTAAATAAATTGTTTGTATGTGATGTCTGAATGTTTACAATCCATCCCAGTTAGTTCCAGATATTATATCAGATAAATTAATTGATATGAAACCAATCAATATATATATATATATAACTAATAAATAAAATAAAATCAGCCAATATCATAGACACTGCATGAAGTAACAGATTACCTTGCCATGGTGTTGGACAGCAGTTGCAATACCACCAGCATTAACCTCAGACAGAGATTTATCAACATAGAATGCAGCCTTTTGATGGGGGTTTTCACCATACCGAAGTGAGTTCTTTAGAGAAAGAGGCACCGTAAGGCCAGGAGGGAAATCATCTTCCAAAAGACAAAAAGCTCATCAACTTTTTGTTTTCAATTGTTATTATTAAATTTATATTTATTTAGTTTTACAATTATTATTTGACGGTGAGGACTAGAAAAAGAAAATCATATAAATTCACTTGAAGTATTGTTACATAGCATAGAAGATTCAAATTCTGAAACATATCAATTCTCATATGTGACAATTACCAGTTAAATATAAATTAGTTATCAGTCAAAGTTGATTTAACTTTTAATGCTTCTCTTGCATTTTGATGCGCATTGGACAAAATATAGATTACTTTAAATTTTTGTATATCAATGAAACAAATTATTTTCCGACTTAAAATATTGAAAAGTTGATCTTCTATTATCTCTCCAATAAATAAATGATATCAATAAGAAGTAAATACCTCCACCAGTCTGCTTCCACAACCATTCAGAAACTGCAGAATCGTATGAAGCAACATGTTGAAAAGCTTTCCAAGCTAACTTTCTTCTGAATTGTTGATCATCTGACTTTGCTCTAAGAAATTCCAGGAGTGCAGGATAGTCTTCAGAATCAACCACAACCAGAACATCCTTATGATTCTGTTTAACATCAGGTGTAATCCAACTTAGGAATATACAACCTTTGGAGATTGAAAAGAGCTCATAGAATATAAAATATTCATTTATCTAATCTTTCAGGTTGACTAAGAAAATGGGTAGCACAATCAAACTAGGGTACTTTTTGTCTTCCCAATAGCAAGATACTTATCAAAATGCAGCATTACTTATTTCTGATTTGTTTATATAGGTGTCGTAAATGTATTCCAGAATTTGTAAGTATTAGAACCCAAAAAGGTACAAGCTTAGTCAAAATAAACTCCAATTATATAATATGGAGTAAACAGTAATCTCAAACCTTTGCAGCAGCTCTAATCATAGTAGGTCCTCCAATGTCAATGTTCTCAATACCATCTTCAAATGAAATTCCAGTAGAAGAAGAAACTTTCTCATAAAATGGATACAAGTTAACCACTACTACATCAAATGTACCTGAGAAAGCAGAGTTCGAAGTTAATGAATTGCCGTTGTAAAATAAATATGATATACATGAGGCCTTCTTGAATTTATCAAAGGTGTTTCACTGAATCAAAAGCAAACTTTTGCTTACCAATTCCATGTTTATCAAGGGCTTCCATATGATGGTCTTGATCTCTTCTAGCCATAATACCCCCATGAATGCTAGGGTGTAAAGTTTTTACACGGCCATCAAGCTGAAAAGAAAAAATAAAAAGGAATTTATCTACCAAGACACACAGACAATGATTTGAGTGAAGTAATAGTAGCAAGATAAAAGTTCAGGGTACAAATAATAGAAAGGATAAAAAAAATTATTTATCAACAATGATAGACACCAATGTTTGTGCATTCATATTTTTTCTTTGGCAAGTAATACGTATATTCACAAATGAAAGGCTATATACATTTTTATTTTTATTTTTTGTGAAAAATGTTCCTATTACTCTTTTTAACATAATCAACCTTTTAGTTTCACTTCTCTGTTGTGTCTTAAATCCCTTCACTCATTTTCATTATTGTTATTATGAAAAGAAAAAGTATTTAAAAAAAACATTGTCTACAATTCATATATTTCAAAATTTATTACCATTTCAGGAAAATGAGTAAGCTCTTCCACTTTGGTGACAGAAACCCCAGCAGCCTCTAGAGCATTTGATGTTCCTCCGGTTGAAACAATTGTGTACCTAAAAGAGCTCAAAAACAAAGTCCTATGTGAGACACCTTAGACCACCAGATTGAGAGATTTCGTGCATCACCATCAAATGCTAACATGTGTGGTAATTCACTAATTAAAAGGATAGTATATGGCTATATGCTAATGATGATGTTGAAACTGAGTAAAAGAAATGCACTAGCAATCCAACATAAACATTGTGTTTCTATTGGTGAATAATGTAAGTCAGGCACTCCCAATTAAAGGGAAAACAGTGCAGCCAACTATATACCTGCAGCAACTACCCAGAAAGCTGGTATGAGATTTAAAGGAAACTGAACCATGGAGCAGAATGTAAATGAAGCTCTGAGTTGCACATACGAACAACTAACGGCTAAATGGAAAAGGGTGCAATGATGGTTTCAATTTGTTCATATCTTTACTCTCTTAAGATAAAAACAACACCTCTACATGATGCGAAAAACAATGAGCTTGAAATCTAAATACATAAATAGAACGTTGGAAAGTAGCAACATTTACCCTAGTTCTTGTAATCCATTGCCAAGCATGGACAAATTCTTCTTGTCAGAAAGTGATATCAAAGCTTGCCTTTTTCCTAAATACAAAAACATAGATATATGTTAAAGTAAAACAATACTACAAATCCTCAAGTTATTCCCATCAAACACTAATCCTTTGGAAATCATTGACTATCAGTTCTTTCCCCAGAAGTATATTTTGGCTATCTCTTGTATGCAAATGCAATGACCATGACAGAGATGCTAATCTCATTACTTAGTTTGATCAATTAGCCCGGCACCCAAATTACCATTGTGAACCTTAGATCCTCAAAAATAAACTGTCAACTTCTCCAAACCTTAGAAGAACCTTAAATCTTTTACAATTAGTGTTTGTTAGCAACCTTCAATCACTGCAGACCTATGCCGGAACAGAATGTTCTGTTTTGCGGTTATACTGCTGCTCATTCCTTTTTCTGATGAATTACTGCTTAAAATATGAATAAACTCATAGATTACATTTCTTTTTCTCTTTTAGCAAGGGACATACTTTTAAGGGAAAATATAATGTTGGTATATTGTTCCAAAAAGGATAAGAAAAAGTAGCTGATGAAGTTTACATGTTAACATTTAAAAAAAAAATGTATTGTTTCTTAGCTACTTTAAGTTGAAATTCTCATCTAATTAGTTAGTATATTAAGTGGTGCAAATGTGAAAACTTCTAAACTAAATTGATGGCAAAAGCAGCAGCACTGTGAATTCTATATGCAATGATCAATATTATCTTCTTTTTGTTGTTTCTTATGCTACACATCAGACTGGGCCCACATGTTCAATATACTCACGGAGATTTTAGTGAAAAAAAAAAAAAATCTGTCTTTATTAAAGTGGAACACATCATGCACACTTTGAATTGGGTAAAATTGAAGACAAATCCAGGGGTGACTATAGTTCAGATTAGATGTAATGTGCCAAACTCAGAATAACTTGAGGAGTTCTGTACAGAAGCTATGTATGTATGCAGAAATGTTGAAAAAAAAAAACAAACAAACAAAAAATACCTGAAGTAGATGATTTGGAACCAGGGGCGGGAGTAGCGAGGGTTTCAGCCATGGCTTTGATTGAGTGAAAAGTTAGCTTATATGGCGTCCTTAAAAACTGAACCACACAGTGCAGAAATAAACGTTATTGGAATATCGGAAATGCAAATTCAAATTAAAGTTTGGCAAAAGGAAAGCACCTGTTGTCGGTTGAAGAAACAGTTAGCTCCGGTGGTCAATGAATGAAGCGCAACGCGAGGATAGGCGGTGCCGGCGACGGCTTTCGCTGATGTGGCGGCGGTGGAGGAGGCGGAAGTGAGGCCGAGCATGTTGGTTTAGCAAGCGCTGCTGCAGAGGGTTAATTGCAGAAAGTGCGGTTCCTTTAAAAAATAAGGATGTCTATTTATATTGGCATTAAATATAATTTCAAAATTTTCTGAAAAATAAAATAATAGAAGTATAAAAGATTTCTATACCTCAAGACCTAAAGTGATTGACTTCAAATCTATTTCAACTTTTTATTGTATTTATAAAATAAAAATAAAAATGTAATAAAAGATTTTGTCTAAATAACATTTTTTGTACATATTTAAATAAAATATTATTCGTCATTTTCAGTTCTTTTTAAAATATTATTTTTCACTTACAATTAAGACTAACCTATTAATTCTGAAAATATAATTATCAATTTAAAAAATAATAACATTTTATATAAAATTAGGAATTCCGTGTCATGGATAAATTATGAAAAAAAAAAGTAATATTAATAATAGATAAATTATTTAATTGTTACTTATAAGATAAAAGTGTAATATTTTTTACGAACAATGTGATATTTTTGATGAAAAATATAATACTTTTAAATCAAAATTTAATATTAAGAGTTGAAAAGTTACTTATGAAGAAAAATCGTATGTATTAATACTTATCAAAAAGCAGATGCGCGGTTTTATAGAAAAACATGCTTTAAATAAATAGACAACATAATGAGTAAATAGAAAATTGTTGAAGTTTTTCTTTTCTTTTTGAGAGAAGAAAAGAAAATTGTTGAAGTTATAGTATATGGGTGGAATCCAACTGGCACAAGTATAAGAGAAATTTAGTAGGTGATAGGATCACCTAGTCACGTAATTTTTATCTATTAGAAAAATAAATGAAAAATAACCTAATTCAAGACATGCATCAAACAATGACACAACTAGCACAGAAACTACAATTATTATTAGTGCAAGAAACGAAGAAAGTGAAATAGAACTTCCCTCCAAAAGAAATGAAATAGAACTCAATCAAATAACACTCATCATACCTAAAAACAAGCTATCATCCAATAATTAACCTAACTACTAGACAATATTTTAAGTCTCAACACTCAAATAAACACACAACCTTTTTAATTTTCATACCAAAACCCCGTTGGATTCATACTTTTTATTTGTAATTCTCAAAAAACAAAAGTCTAACTTTCATTAACAAAATCACATAAAATTGTATTCATACTTTCTACTTGTAATTTCCAAAGAACAATCTAACCTTCCTTAACGTAGCGCCCTAGCCAGTAGCCATTTTACTACACATTTCCAAGGTTACTTACATCATTTTAGACATTTCTCACACTAGTACATAGTTTTCCATAGTTTGTAGAATTTTTCAAAAATTTGTACATAACACTAGAATGTAGAGAACCATATTATTTGTATAGAATTTTTGCAAAGGTTCTAGAGATATATTTGTAGTTGTAAACTAAATAGATCTCTATTGTTTATTAAGAAGGTAGAATAGGGTATAAGTAACCTTTGTCGCAACTCTAATCATAGTAGGTTCTCCAATATCAATGTTCTCAATACCATCCCCAAATAGTAAAAGAAGAAACTTTCTCATAAAATGGGTACGATTTAATCACTATTACATTAAATATACCTGAGAAAACATAATTCTTCCAGGAAGTTAATGAATTCCTATTATAAATAAACATGATATATATAAGGCCTTTCAAATTACCAATGGTCCTGATCTGTAGCCAATATCCCATTACCATCAAGACATAGACATTGATTTCACTGCAATATTACTAAGATAATAGAATGGATAATAAAAAAAAATTTTATCAACAAAGATAGGCACTAACTTTTGTGTATTCATATCTAAGTAAATCACGATACATCAATAATTAACAATCATAAAACGAAGTAGGTTTGCCCTTACATGTCTCCAAGAATAGCTTTCTAGCTTTCTAACTTATTCTCAGTCATAATATATACATATGTAATGTAGCCAATGAATAACTACTTATCAGGTACAAATAGTGTTATACCCTATAGTTGTACTGTAAAAACAGTTTTTCAAATACACCCTAGTTGTACTGTAAAAACAGTTTTTCAAATACACCCTATCAATAATTTATGCAGTAATAACAGGCTATCGAGTGAGAATTTTAAAGTTTAATGACTTTCAATTCCCCTTTTAAATTCCCATAATGTTGAGATTCTCATTAATTTCTCATATCACCCCTTTCTAACACTTTTAAACAGAAACAACATAGTTATATCACATGAAGCACTTGAATGAGAATAAATCCCTCCGAATAAATCCTTTTTCTGCATAATCTTTAAAACCAGAGGCTAAAGCTCATTTTCTAATACCACTATTACACCATCCTATATTTCATTTCATTTCATTTTCTCTTACAGAGGCTTTACATTACGAATTTGGTCTAACTATACTACACTTACTCATTTAACAGTCTGTGCAATTGCATCATGCTCTACAAAAATTTTGAGTTCGGGTCGAGGCTCTGCAACTTCAACTACGTGCAGAGTTCCAGTCAAGTCCATTAATAAAAAAAAAGCCTATTATTGTTTATGGTTCAATAGCAAGGTGATCAGACACAGTCTCTTCTGAAGATACTTCCTCAACAGCATGCTGCCTGCCTCGAGCAGGATCTGACTGAGTCTGGCTAGAATCCCTGCTCTCACTTTGATCTTTATCCTCCTCGGATGAACCTGACTTGCCAGGAGCAGAGGTATCGTTTGCTTTTCTCATGGGTGGCTGGGGATGTCCCTTCATCAGCAGAAAGGGGAGGTGGGGCTGTGTTTTCGTTAATATCTGTTGTAAGGCTAGGCGGTGGATCAGGGGCCACACAGGATGCAACCAATTGAAGCACTTCCGGAGAGGGAAGACAATCCAGGAGTAGTCATCTTTTGCAGAGATGGGTTACCGGGTAAGGATGCAACCAATTGAAGCACTTCGGGAGAAGGAGACAGTCCAGGAGTAGTCATCTTTTGCAGAGATGGGTTACCGGGTAAGGATGCAACCAAATTGAAGCACTTCCGGGAAGGAGACAGTCCAGGAGTAGTCATCTTTTGCAGAGATGGGTTAGCGGGTAAGGATGCAACCAATTGAAGAACTTCCGGAGAAGGAGACAGTCCAGGAGTAGTCATCTTTTGCAGAGATGGGTTAGCGGGTAGGATGAAGGGTTCATCACATTCTGACTTAGTAGACATACCAAGGTCGGGTTCAATTGATGGGGATTCTGAGGTACTAGCAAGTGATTTCAAAACCGTGAAAGATGATTGGTCTTGAGGAACACACCTTGAACCAATTTTCTCACCAGGACCTGGCTTTGGAGGGTAATCACCAGATCCTTTTAAACTCTGCAGGAATTCCGGCATCATATGCAGTTTCTTCTTCTTCTTTTTCTTCTTCTTCAAGCTCAGTCGAGGAGATCCTTTGGTTGAGAGGGCAGTGGAGCAGGAACGTAAATGGAGGAATTGTAGGGTTCTCTTTCCCCGTACAGCAGGCGGACTGAATGTGAAATTGCAGACAAAGTAGGTGGCAGTGAAGGTGCAGCAGACTTTGGAGGAACATTCACGGCTTCTTGAAGCCAGTGAGGGAGCTTATTCTTTGGTGAACTACATTCTGCCACCTCTTTCCCCTTATATTTTCCCTTACTTACATCTGAAGGCAATGCAAACCACTGGATTCACCATTCCCCACATTATTGTTTACTATCAGGCAAGAAATTGAGTGATCGATCAAGAATGTGCTTGATAATTTTCCAAATCTACTTTGCACTTCTTCTGCCTCTTTTTGTGGCAAACTCAAGCTGGCTGGGCAGTTCAAACCAGAGACCCCAAGCTACTTGTACCCAAAGAACTCAACAGCAATGGGGACTCCATGAGAAATTTTGAGGGAGCTCCCAGCCTATCAAGAGGGTCCCTGCATTTAAGTTCCAGGGGACATTTAGTGGTGTACTTGTCAGGATTCTAATGTCGGAAGGGGATATGTGACTGAGATGATCGCATGTTCCAGGACGAGATAAGCTGGGAGGCAAGTCACCAAAAACCTACATTTCAAAGTCTGAAACTTGGTTTTAGGAATTTCCAATGGTCCCACTAAATTTATTCCATGCCATGCCCTAGTCATCTATTCCCATCAGAGACACATGGACAACATGCTCGATTTCCTGATTTAGGGGGCTTGAGGTCCTTGCCAGGGGTAATGCTGCATGGTACATCCAAAATTTTGGTTCTGGTTCCTCTTTCCCCTTATTCTCATGTGACAAATCTTCACAGTTTTTGCCACCT